>VWZP01009943.1:454909-574186 GCA_013396995.1 Dicaeum eximium | reverse complement strand
GGCGGGTCCCCCCGGGGCTGGCGGAAGCGCCGCTCGCGTACGGCGCCCGCTGTGGGGACGATTCCTCCCTTCTTCGCCCTTCAGATTACCGAGATATCGATTTCCCGTGCGGAGGGACTGGGTCAAAAAGAAGCGGCAGAGTCAGTAGCGAGAAGCAGCGCTGCTCTGCGCGTCCTCGGCCTGTGAGCGGCGGTGCGGCCCGCGGCCGTGCCCTGCTGCCCGCGAAAGGCGCGGTGCTAGGACGGGGGAATGGGCTTGGAAGCGTCTCCGGGGCTCTGCTGCTGTTCACTGGCATCGTGTCTGCGACCGGGACTGGTGCTGTGCACTGCGCTTGGTCCTGGACTAAATGCAATTCTTACCTAGCGTATTTTTCTGCTTTAATTAAACTTCTATCACCTCTTGTATTTGGCCTATGAGGACTACTGTTGGTGGCTGTTCTCCGATATCCTGATGGAGTGGCTTTCCTGCTACCCTACATCTTGGACATCTGAGAGAGATTTTTTTGTTATTGTTGTGTTTTTTGTTTGTTTGTTTATAATGATAAAATTTGTCCTAAAGTGGTTGCTTTTCCACGTCTGGTGCTCGTCCTGCAATCCGTTCTTAGTTAAATGCTTCTCTATATAAACGCTGCAATGCTTGAAGCTGAAGATTCAGCAAGTTCCCAGACATGTCTCTCTGGTGTTCCTGCTTTTTAAAGGCAAATTTTCTTGGAAGTTGGCAAAAAGCTTAGATAGAAAAAGGACAGCTGAACAACAAGTAGACTCTAACCTTGTAAAATCTTGTAACTAGCCATTACCGAAGTTTTACATTTTTTTTATATTACCGTTCTTGTTCTGTGGAACTGGAATTCATTGAGTGCACCAAGATACCAGAACAGGCAAAGCTGCTTTACATCTCTCTCTAAATAACTGTCTTGTACCAGCACATTTTTATTTTCTTTTTGTCCCCTAAAAGTATATGCCACACATACTTGGTCATTGTTCAGCTAGGAAGAAAATCGAAATTGTCAACAAAATATACTAGGAAGACAGAACCTCTTGAGGATTTTCAGGTTAAATTAAATAATTTATCTAGAAAACTTCAGAATCAGATCTGATTTTTCCAATATACAGCTTTGTAACTGAATACATATGCATTTTGTAAAAAAAAAAAAAAAAAAAAAAATAACATTTACTGTATTTGGAAGATTTTCCAAGAGTCTTTCATTTAATTTACTTTTAAAATTACATGTTCTTTTATTTAACTTGTATGTTGTTACCAAAATAAATTTTCTCCTGTAACTGGTGGTAAATAACTATACACATGGTATAGTAGTGGGTGATATCAAGATCCCTGAAAATAATATTTTAAGCATGCTAGCAATAATTTTAAGATTCGAATGGTTTTACAGTCACAGTTGTAAGTTTGTGGTGAGGTCTTTGTAAGTTGACTAGGGTGCCACAGATTTCAGCTGTTTCTGGAAATCTATACCCTTATGCTTGTTAAGTTGTTTTACTTATTCTTGAGACCCGAGAAACTTACATGACAGTTGAAGTTATCACAAATCCCAGATTCTAAATCAATATGGTGGGGAATGATGGATGGAGTACACGAGGTCTGCTCTTAACAAGTCCCACAGTGACCTCTAGAGTTCAAGGATAAAACACGAGTTGTTAAAATAAAGGCAATTATTTTTCGAAGGCATAATTTTCTGTATTAGTTTATACATTTAGTTTATTACTGTCCCCCAGACAGTAGACAGTAAGTAGTTGGTTCATAAGGTTTTACTGCTGGGTTTCATGGGAATGTTCTGTCCAGGAGTCAGTCCCAATTTCCCTGCTTTGAACACAGATGCACAAAGCTGCTTTTACAGTAGCTGTGGGAGAACTAGTTATTTTCGTGAAGTATGCTGAAATATCTTTCAAGCAGTAAAAGCATTTTCTATTCTTTCTCTTGGCATCATTTTTTCATACCATAATAAATATTTTTTTCATTCATTATTCTGTCCTTGTGTATTCAGTGTATACTCATAGCTGAGAATCTTGTTTCTTCTATTAATTTGTTTTTGTATTCATTTGATTTTCCATTAGGCTTGAAGAAACTTCCCTATTCCATATGAAACTCAGTTCTTCTTAATCCAAAAGCAAAACCTTTTAGAAGAATTTGTTTCTGATGATATTAATGTTTGAAGTTGAGTGCTGTTATTTTTAGGCTGTTCATTGAATGTTATCTGAATACGTAAAGTTACATATTTTGGTGAAAATTGAATATTCCCCTTTTTTGTTATTGTTGTTTTTGCCTAAGTTTGGTTCTGGATAACCACAACTAACATGACAGTTCTATGGTCCTTGAAAGAATCCAGAGAGTTGATTAGATGAATGTATGTGGTAATTATGATTTTGGGTTTTCTGAATTTCCTAGCAGCATGTCTGCTAGGTTTTCTCTTCGCAAGGGAAAAGATCATTTTTCCACCAGCACTTCTATAAATATTTTCTGTATTCTCAAAATAACACCTGCTGTGTTCTACCCTGTCCCATGACATGGGAGATACGGGTCTCTCTATCTCTATCTCTCTTTCAACCAGTGATAAAGAGAGTTGTTATCTCTGAGCTCTAGGCATTCTTGTGCTAGGCCCAAAGAAGAAAGCATTGTACTAAGTTTGTACTAAGCATTGCTGTTGTGAGAGTATTGTACAGAAGCACTGTACATGGCTCTCTATCTCTCTTTCAACCAGTGATAAAGAGAGTTGTTATCTCTGAGCTCTAGGCATTCTTGTGCTAGGCCCAAAGAAGAAAGCATTGTACTAAGTTTGTACTAAGCATTGCTGTTGTGAGAGTATTGTACAGAAGCACTGTACAAGGCTTAAGCCTCGGGCCTGGAACATGGAGCCAAATATAATAAAACTACCTTAAGCCTTCTGATACATGGAGTCAAAGTCCTTATGCACGAGGGGAAAACACCACCACAGCTGGTAACCCCTCGTGCCAGAGAGCAGCAACAAATGTACAAATTCATTGAAATTCAAGGGTTATGCTATTGCTTATTGTAAATATAATTTACAAATTCAGTAAGTTTCAAAGCAACTCCTCATTTGTGCAGTCTACTTGAGAGCAAAATATAGCAGCAGCTGGTAGTTATTTGCAAAGGATACTTAAAATTAATTTAAACAATTAACTTTGGTTGCAGGCATTGAATCCTTGGGCTGAAAGCAACACAGAACTTTTAGTTGTAAGAATCTGAACATGTGTTATGTTGCTCTCTTAAGTGAGTTCCAAAAATTGATGTAATGTAGTACTTTCCTTTATGTACAGTATATATTAATGATCTTTAGTTTCTTTGAAGGTGGAGGAACTTGAATAAAACCAAATATTGTAACTTGTATGTTAGAAGAACTGGTACTCTGCCGGTCGCCTGTGTGGTAGTACTTGGAAGATATTTCATTACATCTGAAGTTTTAAGTGCTGGGAGAAAAAAATCTGATTTGTAACAATTACTTATGTTTTTAATTATAATTCCTTTTCTTGGTGCTTGTGTGTATAAAATGGAATCCTGAATAACTTGTCAGAGCTGAGGGATGGCTGATTACTTGCCATCCTGATCTAGTTGTTAATTTGATTGCTGAGAGTAACTTTGGTCTACAGCTGTGTTTTCTTCCAGTTTTGCTTGTATTTGAAGAGTGAAATGTTTTGTTTGGAAATACAAGATTGTCCATTAGGGTAAAATTTGTGTACTTGAAACACAAAATAATTTCTAAGAACAAGCAATATGAATTTCTTTCCAGTTACAACCAACATGTCAACTAAGCCTTTGTACATGACCTAGATCCCAGTGATGGGATATAGTAATAATTTATTATAAGAGGAATCAGTTCCACATTAAACTGATTTTTTCTCTCAGCAATAATTCTGTGACTTATTATGTTGATGATTGTTGGGGTTTAAACTTTTCTATTTGTTTTGTGAGCTGAAAGCTCATTATGGTTGATCTGGTTTTGTCCGCTTCTAGAAACTTCTCTGTATGTTACAGCACTGTGAGGATTAGAAAGATGAATTTTTATTATTGTTTTTCTTTACTGTGATATACTGGAAAACAATTCTACATATTTCATGGGGCTGGGAGCTAGTATATGGAAATTGTAATTGCTTGAATTCAAGCAAAGGCATAAGAAAATGGTACAAAATGAAGTTGAAACTAACAAAATCTGCTGCTTTGTATTTGGAACAAGCAAAACATCTGGGTGTCAGAACAAAAAGACTAATTTAGAGAAAAGAAAAAAGAACAGCAGAGCATACATGTGCAGTTACTGAAACTGCAGGTTAGGTTATGATTTACTTCTTCAGTAACACAGTAGTTGTTTCCATGACCTAAGATACTTCCAAGCTCAAAATAGAGGGGTGCTCTTTAATGCCTGTATGCTAGGGGATAGAGGGAGAGTGATATGATGGAGGAATAGGATGAGTAAAACCTGTGCAGTGTGTAAATACATTAATTGAATAGACATGTTACAAGTATGGTGGATAATACCAGGAGAGAGTTGGCTTTATTGAAGGATAAATGAGAGCTCCTTCTGGAACTAGATAGGATTTTCAAATGAAAACTTAAACGCACTGATCTATATTGATTATTTTAACTGAAAACTTATGGGCTAGTCTATTTTGATTCTTCTGTGGCATTCATCACCATCATGTCCAAGCCTGTACTTGAAAAAAAAAATGTGAATTAAATCAGCCTACTAAAAACTCTGCATGTCTGTGAACTTATAGCAATCACAGTAATATGAAAGTTATGGAAATGTACAACTAAAATGAGAAATGAGACTCAGGCTGCATGGCAGTGTTTAGCTCTGGCCTTGTATCATGAAAGACTTTAGAAAAAAATGTGTTTAAAAGCTCACATGAATTCTTAAACTGAGCAGTACCCTGTTAATCATGGTTGTTAAGTCAGGTATAACTCAAGTTAGACCAGTCTTGAAACAAAAGCTTTTGTCCTCAGTTTTATGTTTCAATAAGGACACAATAAAATTGGGCTTATTAATGTATTGTGGAGTTTTTGTTATGAAAATCTTCTTTATTTTCAAACCATATATCCTGGATTCTAGTGCGATGCCAATGATTTATAGAAAAATGCATATTTTGATTGACAGAGGAGTTGGTTGTTTCAATGGATTCTTGACTATATATCGTATGTACTAATTCCTGAACAAGTTCAATAGGTAATTTCACACTAATGTAGCAGTCTTGGTGGGGTAGTTGTTTTGCATATAGGTTGTAATTCCCTCCTTCCTGTTCCCTCACGTCTTCTTGTAGAAGCACATCAGGGACCATTCTGTTTCCTTTGTGGATGACTGGTAATGCCTTGTTTTTACAGCTATTTTTCCTATCATACTTCTGTGGGTAATTTTTAAGTACCTAAGTTTGCAAATATATTGTAACCTGGGGCTTTCTGAATTACTTGATGATTTTCTGCAGGCTATTGAGGCTGTTTGATAAACAGTGTCTTCTAATGTGCAGGCAAGTGTAAGAAAAAATAAACATTTTATACATAGAGAGCTATCTAAATAGCATCTCTGCTCCATATGTTGTAGTACCCACGAGAGGCTCATTATAATCCCTGGACCTTTTGTGCACCAAATACTTCAGTCTGGATAATGCTGTGCTCCATCTGCCTTAATCTCTGAGCTGCACAATGTGAAATTCTTAATGCTTTGACCTGCTATATGCTAGCATTTTTGATCTTGGATTTTTCTTGTCCATGTGTCCGTTTCAAACAAGTTTTCAAGGTTGTTGGTTTGAAGTTTGTCAGTTCTACTGAATTATTCTTTGGGGGTTTTTTTCCATAACCAAGTGTAGCTTCCAGGTGCTGAAAAGCGTGTGCATCTCTAAAATATTTTATTCTGGCTTTTTTTTTGTATTTTGGTTTTCTTTTGTCAACAGTTGCATCACATGTCAATAGCTCATCATTATAAATGAAGGATTCATCATTTTGGTGTACAGGGAAGATGAAACCAGTGGTTTGATCAGTTACTGGGAGGAGAAAATTCAGGACAAGTAGAGAAGTCCTTCAGCACATGAGCGGTTGTTGGTTTTGGTGGCTTTGCAAATAGATTGCTTGTAGTGGTGCTGCTGGTGTTTTTCCCCTCATGTTTTTTTTATATTGTGCCATGTAATGCCACATGTGTTCAAACCCACAAAAGTAGGACTTTAATTCCCAGCGTTGTCCACAGCTGCTTAATACAGCTGGTGTTGCCATGTCCAAGTGGTGTACTGAGAATGAAGCATTTTGTCTTAGCAGTTTTAACCTGACTGCAAGATTCTCCGTCACTACTAATTAGCTTGTAGTTCTAAGAAGCATATGGCTGGTCTCCTGTGGATTGTCTGACCAATTACATCTCTTCAGATTCTAGATTTTTCTGTAGATACTAGCATTGGGCTTCTGCAAGAAGTTTATAATTATATCTATCCATGGATTTAGTAGAAAGGATGGGATGAATATTCATATTTCATTGCTAATGAAAAAGATGTTTGAGGAATTTTAAGAGAAGTAAAGGTGTTTGATTTCTGAATTTTTAAAAACTATTCTTTAATCAGCCATATTGTGATACATGTGTCAGACAACGTATTCCTGCTCAAGTTACTCTAGAGAACATGGTGAATATATTTGTGGGTAAGGTCTCGAAATGGGATTTTGTGGCTGACATTGCTGTTAGAGTGGAAGAAGTCTGAGGTGCTAGACCTCATAGCCAATCTGTAGAGTTCCAGCCACAAAACTCAAGATGCAAAGTTGAAAGTAAATAGGTTGAGAGAAGGGTATTAAGGTGTAGGCAATGATGTAGACAGAAGGTAGACAAAACCCTGATTTTTAGAGGTTTTATTTTTATGTGGAATATTTTCCAAAGCTAAAGCTCTGCCGATTGAGGCAATAGTCTCTTTTGGTAGATTGATTCTAACAACAAGTTCTTAAATGATAAGCTGAGAGTAAACCTTTATAGCTTTTGTCTTGAAATGGTGAGGGTTTTCTTCTGTTTCACAACCCACTTCAATTTATTTGTAACAGTGGTTGATGAAATTGAAAATGTTTTAATGAAATGTTCAGAAAGAAAATGACTGAATTATCAGCAGAGTGAAAATTTAAACTTATGAGCAAGTTACAGATTATGAAATATTTCCACTTAAAAAAAAATAATTAAAACCTTTTGAAGGTGAATGTCAGAAGTAATAGTCTTAGAAGACAGATCTTGTCATTGCAAAGCTATTAATATCTATAAAGAATTCTAGTGAAGAATATGCAGATGGCTTACTTTGTAGAACCGAGTTTTCTAAGTTTTATGGTTTTTGGAATTAAGAAGCTCTATCTGTGACAGAAATGCTACCTTCAGTATTGTTTCATCAGAGTGATATCAGTTTATATTCTGCATACAAACAGTTCATCACCTCCATGTTTCTGAAAATGCAACAAAGAAAAGATTATTATGTTGTGAAATTTTAAATACTGTGTAAGAGGATTGAATGAAACTGCATATATATATATATATCTATATATATCTATATATATATATATATATCTCTATATCTATATATATATATATGCTTTTCATTATTTTAATTGAAAATAACTCTATGTTCTTGAATATAAACACAAGCTGATCTATGAAGGATTCATTAGGTGGAAGCAGCAGTTTAAANCACTTCTATAAATATTTTCTGTATTCTCAAAATAACACCTGCTGTGTTCTACCCTGTCCCATGACATGGGAGATACGGGTCTCTCTATCTCTATCTCTCTTTCAACCAGTGATAAAGAGAGTTGTTATCTCTGAGCTCTAGGCATTCTTGTGCTAGGCCCAAAGAAGAAAGCATTGTACTAAGTTTGTACTAAGCATTGTTGTTGTAAGAGTATTGTACAGAAGCACTGTACAAGGCTTAAGCCTCGGGCCTGGAACATGGAGCCAAATATAATAAAACTACCTTAAGCCTTCTGATACATGGAGTCAAAGTCCTTATGCATGAGGGGAAAACACCACCACAGCTGGTAACCCCCCCGTGCCAGAGAGCAGCAACAAATGTACAAATTCATTGAAATTCAAGGGTTATGCTATTGCTTATTGTAAATATAATTTACAAATTCAGTAAGTTTCAAAGCAACTCCTCATTTGTGCAGTCTACTTGAGAGCAAAATATAGCAGCAGCTGGTAGTTATTTGCAAAGGATACTTAAAATTAATTTAAACAATTAACTTTGGTTGCAGGCATTGAATCCTTGGGCTGAAAGCAACACAGAACTTTTAGTTGTAAGAATCTGAACATGTGTTATGTTGCTCTCTTAAGTGAGTTCCAAAAATTGATGTAATGTAGTACTTTCCTTTATGTACAGTATATATTAATGATCTTTAGTTTCTTTGAAGGTGGAGGAACTTGAATAAAACCAAATATTGTAACTTGTATGTTAGAAGAACTGGTACTCTGCCGGTCGCCTGTGTGGTAGTACTTGGAAGATATTTCATTACATCTGAAGTTTTAAGTGCTGGGAGAAAAAAATCTGATTTGTAACAATTACTTATGTTTTTAATTGTATTCCTTTTCTTGGTGCTTGTGTGTATAAAATGGAATCCTGAATAACTTGTCAGAGCTGAGGGATGGCTGATTACTTGCCATCCTGATCTAGTTGTTAATTTGATTGCTGAGAGTAACTTTGGTCTACAGCTGTGTTTTCTTCCAGTTTTGCTTGTATTTGAAGAGTGAAATGTTTTGTTTGGAAATACAAGATTGTCCATTAGGGTAAAATTTGTGTACTTGAAACACAAAATAATTTCTAAGAACAAGCAATATGAATTTCTTTCCAGTTACAACCAACATGTCAACTAAGCCTTTGTACATGACCTAGATCCCAGTGATGGGATATAGTAATAATTTATTATAAGAAGAATCAGTTCCACATTAAACTGATTTTTTCTCCCAGCAATAATTCTGTGACTTATTATGTTGATGATTGTTGGGGTTTAAACTTTTCTATTTGTTTTGTGAGCTGAAAGCTCATTATGGTTGATCTGGTTTTGTCCGCTTCTAGAAACTTCTCTGTATGTTACAGCACTGTGAGGATTAGAAAGATGAATTTTTATTACTGTTTTTCTTTACTGTGATATACTGGAAAACAATTCTACATATTTCATGGGGCTGGGAGCTATTATATGGAAATTGTAATTGCTTGAATTCAAGCAAAGGCATAAGAAAATGGTACAAAATGAAGTTGAAACTAACAAAATCTGCTGCTTTGTATTTGGAACAAGCAAAACATCTGGGTGTCAGAACAAAAAGACTAATTTAGAGAAAAGAAAAAAGAACAGCAGAGCATACATGTGCAGTTACTGAAACTGCAGGTTAGGTTATGATTTACTTCTTCAGTAACACAGTAGTTGTTTCCATGACCTAAGATACTTCCAAGCTCAAAATAGAGGGGTGCTCTTTAATGCCTGTATGCTAGGGGATAGAGGGAGAGTGATATGATGGAGGAATAGGATGAGTAAAACCTGTGCAGAGTGTAAATACATTAATTGAATAGACACGTTACAAGTATGGTGGATAATACCAGGAGAGAGTTGGCTTTATTGAAGGATAAATGAGAGCTCCTTCTGGAACTAGATAGGATTTTCAAATGAAAACTTAAATGCACTGATCTATATTGATTATTTTAACTGAAAACTTATGGGCTAGTCTATTTTGATTCTTCTGTGGCATTCATCACCATCATGTCCAAGCCTGTACTTGAAAAAAAATATGTGAATTAAATCAGCCTACTAAAAACTCTGCATGTCTGTGAACTTATAGCAATCACAGTAATATGAAAGTTATGGAAATGTACAACTAAAATGAGAAATGAGACTCAGGCTGCATGGCAGTGTTTAGCTCTGGCCTTGTATCATGAAAGACTTTAGAAAAAAATGTGTTTAAAAGCTCACATGAATTCTTAAACTGAGCAGTACCTTGTTAATCATGGTTGTTAAGTCAGGTATAACTCAAGTTAGACGAGTCTTGAAACAAAAGCTTTTGTCCTCAGTTTTATGTTTCAATAAGGACACAATAAAATTGGGCTTATTAATGTATTGTGGAGTTTTTGTTATGAAAATCTTCTTTATTTTCAAACCATATATCCTGGATTCTAGTGCGATGCCAATGATTTATAGAAAAATGCATATTTTGATTGACAGAGGAGTTGGTTGTTTCAATGGATTCTTGACTATATATCGTATGTACTAATTCCTGAACAAGTTCAATAGGTAATTTCACACTAATGTAGCAGTCTTGGTGGGGTAGTTGTTTTGCATATAGGTTGTAATTCCCTCCTTCCTGTTCCCTCACGTCTTCTTGTAGAAGCACATCAGGGACCATTCTGTTTCCTTTGTGGATGACTGGTAATGCCTTGTTTTTACAGCTATTTTTCCTATCATACTTCTGTGGGTAATTTTTAAGTACCTAAGTTTGCAAATATATTGTAACCTGGGGCTTTCTGAATTACTTGATGATTTTCTGCAGGCTATTGAGGCTGTTTGATAAACAGTGTCTTCTAATGTGCAGGCAAGTGTAAGAAAAAATAAACATTTTATACATAGAGAGCTATCTAAATAGCATCTCTGCTCCATATGTTGTAGTACCCACGAGAGGCTCATTATAATCCCTGGACCTTTTGTGCACCAAATACTTCAGTCCGGATAATGCTGTGCTCCATCTGCCTTAATCTCTGAGCTGCACAATGTGAAATTCTTAATGCTTTGACCTGCTATATGCTAGCATTTTTGATCTTGGATTTTTCTTGTCCATGTGTCCGTTTCAAACAAGTTTTCAAGGTTGTTGGTTTGAAGTTTGTCAGTTCTACTGAATTATTCTTTGGGGGTTTTTTTCCATAACCAAGTGTAGCTTCCAGGTGCTGAAAAGCGTGTGCATCTCTAAAATATTTTATTCTGGCTTTTTTTTTGTATTTTGGTTTTCTTTTGTCAACAGTTGCATCACATGTCAATAGCTCATCATTATAAATGAAGGATTCATCATTTTGGTGTACAGGGAAGATGAAACCAGTGGTTTGATCAGTTACTGGGAGGAGAAAATTCAGGACAAGTAGAGAAGTCCTTCAGCACATGAGCGGTTGTTGGTTTTGGTGGCTTTGCAAATAGATTGCTTGTAGTGGTGCTGCTGGTGTTTTTCCCCTCATGTTTTTTTTATATTGTGCCATGTAATGCCACATGTGTTCAAACCCACAAAAGTAGGACTTTAATTCCCAGCGTTGTCCACAGCTGCTTAATACAGCTGGTGTTGCCATGTCCAAGTGGTGTACTGAGAATGAAGCATTTTGTCTTAGCAGTTTTAACCTGACTGCAAGATTCTCCGTCACTACTAATTAGCTTGTAGTTCTAAGAAGCATATGGCTGGTCTCCTGTGGATTGTCTGACCAATTACATCTCTTCAGATTCTAGATTTTTCTGTAGATACTAGCATTGGGCTTCTGCAAGAAGTTTATAATTATATCTATCCATGGATTTAGTAGAAAGGATGGGATGAATATTCATATTTCATTGCTAATGAAAAAGATGTTTGAGGAATTTTAAGAGAAGTAAAGGTGTTTGATTTCTGAATTTTTAAAAACTATTCTTTAATCAGCCATATTGTGATACATGTGTCAGACAACGTATTCCTGCTCAAGTTACTCTAGAGAACATGGTGAATATATTTGTGGGTAAGGTCTCGAAATGGGATTTTGTGGCTGACATTGCTGTTAGAGTGGAAGAAGTCTGAGGTGCTAGACCTCATAGCAAATCTGTAGAGTTCCAGCCACAAAACTCAAGATGCAAAGTTGAAAGTAAATAGGTTGAGAGAAGGGTATTAAGGTGTAGGCAATGATGTAGACAGAAGGTAGACAAAACCCTGATTTTTAGAGGTTTTATTTTTATGTGGAATATTTTCCAAAGCTAAAGCTCTGCCGATTGAGGCAATAGTCTCTTTTGGTAGATTGATTCTAACAACAAGTTCTTAAATGATAAGCTGAGAGTAAACCTTTATAGCTTTTGTCTTGAAATGGTGAGGGTTTTCTTCTGTTTCACAACCCACTTCAATTTATTTGTAACAGTGGTTGATGCAAATTGAAAATGTTTTAATGAAATGTTCAGAAAGAAAATGACTGAATTATCAGCAGAGTGAAAATTTAAACTTATGAGCAAGTTACAGATTATGAAATATTTCCACTTAAAAAAAAATAATTAAAACCTTTTGAAGGTGAATGTCAGAAGTAATAGTCTTAGAAGACAGATCTTGTCATTGCAAAGCTATTAATATCTATAAAGAATTCTAGTGAAGAATATGCAGATGGCTTACTTTGTAGAACCGAGTTTTCTAAGTTTTATGGTTTTTGGAATTAAGAAGCTCTATCTGTGACAGAAATGCTACCTTCAGTATTGTTTCATCAGAGTGATATCAGTTTATATTCTGCATACAAACAGTTCATCACCTCCATGTTTCTGAAAATGCAACAAAGAAAAGATTATTATGTTGTGAAATTTTAAATACTTTGTAAGAGGATTGAATGAAACTGCATATATATATATATATCTATATATATCTATATATATATATATATATCTCTATATCTATATATATATATATGCTTTTCATTATTTTAATTGAAAATAACTCTATGTTCTTGAATATAAACACAAGCTGATCTATGAAGGATTCATTAGGTGGAAGCAGCAGTTTAAAAGGGAGTTGCCAATAGGTGAAAGCATTTCTTATACTAAAACTGCAGTTATGTGAATTAGGTTTGAGTCTGTGCAGCAGTACCTGGATATTCAGCTTGATTTTCAGAGGTATGACTAATGCAATCAAACACCCGCTGTTTCAGTGCGCTTTGTAGGTATTTTCCAAGCATGTTCAGTGGTTCAGGGCTAAATAAATAGATGGGAGATAGTAAAATACATGGAGTTGGAGTGGAATCATCCCGTGTGTCATTATGTACCTGCCTAGTCTGCCAACATGCTTTTAACTTTGTAATGGAGTGGTGGACAAGGAGTCATCGTGTTATGGTGTGTCCCTATAATATATGTGGCAATTTGAATTGATTTTACATTTGCAGTTACCACCAGTGTGGAAATGATGCATTTGTGAAAATATTTAATAAAGGTGATGTGTTGCAAAAAGATTTCCCTTGCTTAACACAATCCAGCTTTGGGGGTGAAAAATGAATAAATACCAGTGTATGGAGAGAAAATTATTTGCAATGCTTTTTTTTTCCCAAAATGCATTATTAAATTTTGTCTGGTTGCATCACTTTGCTTTTTGCTTACCTGCCACATTGAATCATTTTTATCAAGTACTTCTGCTAGCACAGGATCACAAGAAATGTTCAAATTAGCTAAAGGGTAAATGTGAAATATCAAGCTCTGTTCTGTAGAATAGACATTTAAAATCTGATGAAGATTTCTGGTTTGTTGAAGTTTTTTTCCATTCTCGTATGCACACTAATTTTTTTTCCACTCTGGATATTGTGAACCTCTAACGGATAATAAATTTATTCTTCATTATTCTGTGTTGAATTGTTACATGTTGATGTTACTTCAATTTTTTTTCTATAACGACTTTTTTCTTTCTTTCTTGTTTTTCAGATTATGGCACAGGCTCAGGGTTTGGGTAGGAGATACATTAAAGCCTTTTTTAAGGGTTTCTTTGTTGCTGTTCCTGTAACTGTGACTTTCCTGGATAGAGTTGCCTGTGTTGCAAGGGTGGAAGGAGCATCAATGCAGGTATTGCTGGAATTATCTTTTGTCTGTCAGGAATTTAAAAGGTGGCTCTTCATGATAATAGAAAGGTGAAAGAAATCTTTTTCTCAATTGTTATTAAATGACATTCTAGTACGGGTTTAATTTCTACTTTGTTAAATATTTTGTGATGTGAAAGAAAAGATTTTGAGAACTAAACTTCCCAAAATTCTGTGTCAGTAAAAGGAAACTATATGGAGAAATAGTGATAAAGATAGATTGTTTTGGTATCTTCCTAGACATTTAGAAATATTTGGAGCAATATCTTTTGTCTCTTGGGATTGAATTGATGACTCACAAAGAGACTTTATTAATTTTTAGTAGCTACATTGTAGTAACTATATGGCAAAACTGTTTCTTGTTATTCTTACTATTGAGCACCTATGGCACAATTGCAGGGAAGAATACTGAAAGTGGCATGAAGCTACTATTATTGCATATGTTTATCAGGAAATAGGTATCAGTTCACTGTTTTTACTTTGGTTATATTGAATGCTTATACAGCATAAGTAAGTAAATATAAATAGGGTGTGTAACATTTAGATGATAAATAAATACTCATGAGCACAATTCTGTTTTCACTATTTATTTGTTCTTGAAAAAGCTGTATTTTAATGTAGATAAAAAATTTCCATATTGTTACTTTGCATTTTAAATCATATGCACTACACATTGGTATGCATCACCACTGATAACTATGATGTATTTTGTTCCAATATTGGGACATTCCAATTAGCAGAGAGTAAGGATTTGATACTTGGATGTCAAGCTCTCTTTTCTGATTGTCTTAATAAGCTCAGAACCTTGAAGAGAGGTTTCACAGCAATCAAGACCAGCTGCTGGAGTTTGAATTATGCAGAATTTACACATGGACTGGAAAACTTTGGCTTCATCCTGCGCTTGGCTGATTTATGTTTAATGTTCTAAAAAGCATGTGGAGGGGAGGAGGGGATGGCAAAGTGGCATTGTGTCTTTGTGGCAGTCTGTAATCTGGTGTTTAAACTCTGTCGAGAAACTTCAGCAGGCAGCGCTTACATCAAGAACAGGGATTAAAGTAGTATCATCCTACTCCAGTAATTCTACAATCCAAGGCCAAAAGCTAGGTGTAATGGAAGTTATTACTGCCCTTTTCACACATGTTGAATATCAATATCCTGCATGACCAGTGAAAGTGAGGACAATCTCAGGGCTTGCAGGTGCAGAGCCAAAAATTTCCACTAAAAAGGAGAGGAAGGGAAAACTCTGAAAAAACTGTTTTGTTATCTTTTTACTATCTTCAAGCAGGAGAAATTAAAATATATAGCACAGCATCTAGAGAAGTACAACATCAGCTAGAAGAGTACCACTCCTGTTTTCCATCTTCCCATTTTTTGCCTATAATGCAGGTCTGGAGCTAAATGGAGCATTTAAGATACAGATTCATGTTGCATTTTCTGGTCTTAGCTCTCTGCCTTTGTTTGTTTCTGTTTTTTGGGGTTTTTTTGCTACTAGTGAGTGTGACCTGAGCATTTAAATTTTGAAGTGTTGGGTTTTTTTAGCATACCACATTGCCATTCATTGTTTGATCTTTTCTGCCCCGATGTAGTGTTCTGTTTGACATCCATTATTACTTAATAGTTTTGCTTCAGTAGCTGGAAAGAAATTCCTTAGATTTCCCTCTCCACAAGTCTGTTGTGCCCCTCTGGTTAGTACCTCAGTTTTATGTTTTCTTTGAAGTCAATCCCAAGTGTTTGAGAGTGCTCTGGTATTGTTTTGGAGTATTGTTTCTCTGCTCACTTGAAGAGCACGTAGTTGACTGTGGTTTATCCATGGAAGATTTGAAAAACACTACAGTCATTTGCTTAGATTTATTCAACCTGACAAAGGGAAAGCAATATGTATTCACTGCATTATTAAAATTGAAGCTTTTCTCTTGCTGTATCTGTTAACTAAACATTCCCTCTGTTGATTGAAAAATTGATAGCTTGAAAGCTGACATTTATAATTTTACTGACATCTCAGTGTCTGCTGTAAAACTCTCTGGTTTTATTCTGAAACAGAACTGAAATAGATGTTTCTTTTAAACTTCTATGCATATGGCCATTTTTCAGATTGAAAAAAAAAATTCTAGTGCTTTTAATGAGATACTAATTTCCTTGCCAAGATTTATTAGACATCTAAGTGAGTCTGACAGGGACACAGTTATAAGGAATATATCCCTCTCTAAGAGTAGCTTGAAGGAGTACTGGTCATATTGCAATCCTGTCTGTTAACTATGTTCTTTGGAGAGTGATCTATGTCAAATATATCTGAAAGCCATAGGAATGAAGAAGACAGAAGTTCAGTCAGTTTGTTGTCAGATTGTATCCTTCAATCACATGCTTCCAGTGATAACTTATTGTCTCTATTTGATGTCATGGTAAGATTCCCAAGAATCTCTTTGTAATAGACCTCTAAAATGTCTAGCTGGCTTTGTGTACTCATAATTCTGGCTCCTGCTGAGCCTGAAATTAAAAGTTTTGACAAGAAGCAAAAATAAATTTCTCTGTGTCATGCTTGCTCTCCTACTCTTGTTCTCTGCTATGTGCTCTCTCTCCCCCTACACTTTCTCCTTTTGCTCTGTACCAGCCTTAATGCTGCTTCATAGTTACTGATGATGGGAACACTTTTTGACACCCTGGCAAGCATATGAATAAAGCTTCGAATGAAAATACAAATTTTCTGGCCCAACCAATTAAGACAGACTTCATGCATTCTATTGTCTCAAGCTGATTTTGTATTTTTCAGTGCTTTCAGCCACCTGTTGTAATTTCACTTGTGCTGACTTCAGTGTATATGTGTATTAGCTCTAACCGATAGAGAATAACAGAACTATTGCAGTTTATAATATTAGCAGTTTTAATAGTTTCATTACCTTCTCTTTTATTTCCAAATTTATTGGGTTTTTTAATCATCACATGAGGTAGTTTTGTTGCTTAGGACTTTAGATTGATGTGCTCATCTATAATTCTATTAACAGTGGGTTTCTAGTGAGTTGTAATCTGTTTACAACATTAAATGTAAGTGACAGAAATAACTGATAATAAGATTTCTTAATGGACCATTGTGGGGTTTTTTTCTGTGACTTCTTGTAGTGTGGGCTGTATACGTTAAAGTGTTTGTTGTCATATGGACATCTTGATATTGATTTAGGTTATTTTTTTATTGAGTTTCATTGCTTGTCTGGTATTACGTACTCTTCATACATAAAGATGTGGAAAAGGAACCCCTCATGGGTATATAAATTTGTAAATTCATTAAATCAAATGGACTGTTTTCAAGTGGGATAGAAAATGACAGCATAGTGCAACTTTAGATACAAGTTCTATTGCAAACAGTTCAATACGAAGGATTATAGGAAGTGGCCTGACCAGCGATCTCTGATGAAGCACTCATGTTTCTGCAGCAGACATTATTGAATGCTCTATTCCATTATGCATAATAGCAGTTGCAATTATTCTGTGGCAGTTTTCCTAACTTTATTATTAGGATTACTGTACCTAAGCCTGTAAGCTCATGTGAATATTCTTTGTGTTCCCCAAGCTACAAGCAAATAAGTTGTGACCTTCACTAGAAGCATAACAACTATCAAGCTAATCATTATTTATAGCAAAAGGGCATGTTTTTACCCTCCTACTTATGGAACCTCATGTCCTATGAGGCTTCATCCTATGGCTGGGGATCTCAATTTGCATGCTTTTAGCATTAGATTAGTTAGTAATTGGAAAGAGTAATGTTTTGTGGCTTCTGCACCACAGTTTAAATTAAGACCTGTGTGTCTCATTTGTAGCAGGCTTTTATGCCAAAAACTTGAGCAAAGAGTTATATGCTTCAGACTAGAAGGAAGAAACCTCTGTGTCATTCTGGTTCTCATGAAAAGCCCTTGTGACCCTATTTGTTGACTCCTTTTGCAGAAGCTGTATTTTGATTTTGCTAGAAACCTGAAACCTTACTGCTAGCTAAAATATCATGAGAAATAAGGTGTATTGTTTCTATACTTGTTTGTTGTGGAATCTCAATTTGTGTTATTTACAATAGAGAAAGGCTTGCTGAAGGATTTAGCCTTTTATTTTTAATAGACAGTAGTGATTGTTTATGTAAATGAATAGTTGTCTCCTAGTTTTCCTTCAGTTTCTTCTAGCAAAATAGTTTTATTGTCTGCACATTCGTCAGGTGAGAGAAGAAAAAATGCCTACACTGTTGTATTTTTCTCAAACACAATTCTAATGTATAATGAGTTGTTTAATGATATCCACTCTGTATGTCAAAATGAGGTCAGGTGTTGTTAAAAATGCATTTAGAGTGCTTTAAGTTAAAAAAGCTTTTGCAATATCTAAATGTATTTAAATTCTAAGGTATTTCCTTTGTTTAAGTGCAGAAAAAAATAGGAGTCAACTGGGATAGTGCAACTAGGGCAATATTGTAACTACCTGATGTATTCCTCTGTAAGATGTAGTTGATGTAAGTTTATTTGATTCAAGAAGTGTGTCAACACTTATTTAGATATTTTCTAAGAATCAGCTGTGAGATACATTATCTTTTGGAACAATGGTTTTAAGGTTTCTGTTTGTTTCCTCCTCCTGTTTTGGCCTTTTAAGGCAGATACCTTTGAGTACTAAGACATTTACTTAGTGAGAATATGTCATATGTATGACTCCTGCTTTGTAAGATTGGCCTCTGCCTTATACTTAGTAGTGTTGAAAGCTTCTGGCTCCTATGTGCCTGCATTTGGCAAAGTGAGTATGACTGAATTGTTTGTGAATATGTATGTAAGTCACTTGTATGTAAATATTTGGTCCTTTGGTGGAAAATGCTGTAATGGTGATAAATGACTCTGGAAATCTTGGTTAAAGACTAATAATAAAATAACCGCTAATTAGCTCCTGGTTTTAATTTGTCTGGTTCTTGCAGTGCATTGAGTCTAGTCAATAAAACAGCAACGAATATGAATATATTTAGAGCTTAGACTCAGACCATACCTCTATGGATGTTAAAGTGATCTGCTTTGATCCCCTGATTTATCTAACTAGAAATTTGCCTGTAGCCCAAAATGTAACTAGCCTCATTTGCTCTCTAGCTAAACATTTGATGTCATATCCCTCCCCCTCTCCCTACCATGTTTATTCTTTTCAATGATCATATTGCTTACTGTTCATGTGAATTACACCTAGGAGGACCCTACCGCATGGCTTCCTCTTGAAAAACTAATTTTTCACAAATCCCACTTGAAGTATGTCTTTGTCAACAAATCTATTTAACAATGGTGAATGAAGAAACTGTAATAAAAAGAAATCAGCACTTCTAAACTGCTTTTTAAGTTAAAAATAAATACTAAAAAACCATTTTATTAGAGAGCAAAGTTTACTGAATAGCAATAGAATGAAATTGGACACTGTGTCATTATTAGGGTTGAGAAGAGTTAATTTCAGTCCCCCCATTGGTTTATTCATCGAAGGTACAATCAGTTTGGAGAGGGGAATATCAGCAGTGAAAGTCCAGTGGTTTATGTGATGGTTCAAGTCATAGTGTGCCTTTTCTACAACAACAACAAAATTTTTAGCTAATATTGCAGTTACCATACAAGGGAGGGGTAGCCTAGTTTCAACACTATGCGTTTTATTGCATATATCACCTAACTGTAGAATCTCTAGAGATTCTTGTCCAACTTGGGAGATACTGTAATTTTATTTGAAGATTCTGAAAAAGCTTTCTGAGAAATGAGCTATTAGAAAATTTTGGTCTGGAATACTCTTAAATAATTTCTGTCTAGTAAAAGGAGTCTCAAAGTCAGTCTTGCAGACATAAATAAAGACAGTACTGTGATGAGCTTCTTCCTTCCTTTGCCCTTTCCCAAGAGTTAACTCAGAGCCAGTGTTGATCAGGTACCCTGGTTTTGTATCATATCACACAAAATAATTTTGGGGGATTTGATTTACCTCCTAATTATGCATTTATTACTTGGTTATTTTGATTCATGCCTTTTTGTGTCCTATTGTGGAAGGTCCACATTTAGTGCCAGGGTCAGTGTGTGGTGTAGATATAGGGCTTGTTTTTCCCCTTTGCAAAGGATGCTGAGATTAGAATTGCTACAAGTACATATTTAATTTTTAGTGCATTATGCTTTTATAAAAAGTAGGAGGCCTGCAAAAAGCTTGTTTGCTTGTTTGTTTTTTTTTTTCCTGGGAATTTTTGTACTTGGTTCTCCTTTGAATTAATATTAAATGATAAGCAGTATCAGCAATCCCTTCTTTTCATCAGGCTTGCCATAAGTATGTATCCTATGTAATCTGATTTGCATGCAGTAGTACATTGCAAGATGTAAACTAGAGTTTGTCATAAATTAATGATATTTAACATGTCATTTAATAAAGGAATTTATTTCAAATGTATTTCCTATAATACAACAGATTCTTGGCCTCTTACAGTAAGTGGGTATGTTTTTACCAATTTTAATGGGTTTCATCTGTTGAGGGAAAGAGAGTTGGAAGATTGATAAAGTAAATGTATATCTAAATGTGGATCTATTTTTCTCCCCTTCTCCCAGCCTTCTTTGAATCCTGGGGGAAGACAAGCATCTGATGTAGTACTCTTAAACCACTGGAGCATTAGAAATTACGATGTACAACGTGGGGACATTGTGTCGCTGGTGTAAGTAATTTTTCATACATTTCAATACATGCTTATGTAGATGTTGGACCATCGGTGTTTCATCTATAATAATGTAGGTATATACATGAGCAAGGAGCCTAACATTTTTAATAATGCATTATTGTTATTTCTATTGTCTATTTTCAAAACTCAGATGTTCAAAGAATGCATTACCAAGTTGAAAGGAATGCAATGCAAGATATCATGTGATACGGTGTGTATGTGTACCAAAACTGCCAAGAACAAAGAGTTGTGAGATAGATAAAAAACATTATGTGGCTTAAAGGACTATAGTTGTAAGTTGCTTGGTTATGTACTTAAGAGAAAAATTTTCCTTATTGACTAGTACTGTACATTTTTCTTCCTGGTGAAATATATCTACTGAATAAAATTTTAGATAAAATCACAAGGATTCAACCACCACCATAAAGGACAAATGGAGCAAAATATATAATTCTACATTTAAAATTTGGAGGTCTGTGTATTAAGCCAAAAGGTGGCAGTGTTTCGCTGTTGGAAATACGCAAGACTAATAGAGAACAGAAACTCCATTTCAGCCTTAGTATAATATAGAAATAGAATGTCAAAGTGCTCATAACTGAAGCAGGGGTATAATACATACTCATATTATATGCTTGGAGAGTTTAAGCTTAAGGTTTTAGTTTTGTAAGTAAAATGCACAGTATGTAAATTGTAACAGAAATGTCTTTGGAAGCCATATTTTTTGCCTGCCTTTTTGTCATATGTCTTTCTAACTGTCCCATTTTTTTTGCCTACCTCTTCACTGTAGTAGTAATTTGTAAGACAATTTTCACTACCAGCTCTTAAAGCCAACTCTCATGTGTTCTTTTGCTAGGCACTTTAAATTTGCACTATGATCTGTCTCATTTTCTGTCATGTAAAATTTTCTGTAAATAATCTAGCTACAAATATGAATTTATTCCTATTTGCTACAGATAATATTGCAAAATGATTCCAATTTCAGGTCACCTAATGATTGCTGTAAAATGTGATTCTGCCTGTGTGCGCATCCCTCTGCCCGAGTCATGCTCTGGTGATTGTTTAACAGAGTCAGTAGAACTGATTAGTAATTAATAGACTGAACAGAAAATGAGCATGTTGTCTGATCAGAAAACAAAATTAATTGTTTAATTCTTATCATATTCCTTCAACGTTTGTGATTTTGTCTGAGCCATCTGCATTGGTTATTTTCACTTTGCTGTATGTTTGAGCATGATAACTACTATTTTAGATGCTGTGGAGATTTTTGTATGTTTGGAAACTTTTCCCTAATCTTGGGGGAGTTTATGTACACCCACATAGAAGAGGTTGTATTTATGCACTGTACGGAAGTTTTTCTTAGTCTTTCAGAAGTCCACTGGTTAATCAGATCAGAGTATTCCAAAAGCACTTTAAGATCAATGCAAAGGAAGTTGAAAAATGTAAAAATAATCTATTGGATAATTTTAATATAAAATATCATTCAATGTTTACATTTTCAGTAACAATTTTTAAGTACCTCATGATACGGGTTTGTTAGAAGCAGTTTTGGCCTGCTTCCTTATTGTATTGTTAAGTTTTTTATTGTGTGGTAAAGTCTTGCAGGCTATAGTATCTGGATGTGATTTTGTACTTGTCAGTTTTTGAGATTTAATTTTGCTATACAATGCTTTTATTGTATAAAAGGGTTAATTATTTTATCTTTTTCATTTTGATTGTTTACTTATGATTTCTATAACTCACATATATGCGTGAATTTTACATGCTGGTCCTCAGAGTCTGATTTAGGTAAGGCATGAACGGGGAAGGCTGATCTCCCATTAGGGGCTCCTTTACTGTTCCTCTCAGAAATTCAGTTGAGAAAGTGTTAGTGTGACTGAGATAGGCAAATGGATATGTAAACCTTTGTTTTGTATCTTTGTTGGCTGCTTTACATTTGTCCACTATCTCCTCTTTGCCAAGCTGTAGCAGAAGATAATTTAGAGGTTTTGGAAGGGTGGTCTTTTGCAGAACAAGAGCTGAAGTAAAATATTCCTTTGTGGCAGCATGACCAAGGCCATTCAAAGTCATCTCTTTGCTCCAAGTTTTGGCGGTTGACCCTCTGCTTAGAATAGACTTTGCTAGTTGGGATCTCAACAATCCCTTTAGGAATTGTGGTAGAAACAGCAGCCATCCAGAATGACATGGTATCTCTGATGGTATGAAGACAGCAAAGAGGTGAGTTAGTCCTCGTGGTCCTGGATGCCCCAGAAGAGAATCAGTGAGCCTGTGATTGTGATTCTGATACTGCTTGCAGATCGGAAAGTTTTTCCTCTATTGTCCAATCTGGTTCTTGATAAACACACACATATTGATTTATTTATTTATTTATTTATTTATTTATTTATTTATTTATTTATTTATTTATTTTACAACTTTGATTACAAATGAACACTCAAGTACTCAAGAACTTGGTGGTGTTTATACCTAGTAAAGGTACCGAATGAAGACTGCATGTGTCTCTGTCATCTCAGTCTCTGTATCTGATGTAGGTGAACCACTCATCTCAACCATAGCTGTCAAATTAGACACTGTATGCACACATGTGCATTTACCTTGTGTTAAACAAAATATTTAGAATGGCATTAGTCTTTAAAAATATTAAATTAGAGTCAGGTAAAACCAATAGAGATAATAAGTTGGTAGCAAAAATTTATATTTTTAATTGCAGTTTAATGTTTTACAAATAGTTATATCTTACCTTAACCTTTAGAATATTTTTTCCCTTTAGCTTAGAACTAATTTTCATTGATACCAGAATTAGGAGAGTTCAATGTTAGATGCTGTAACTTTTGAACTCACAATTTTAAGTTGATTCAGAACTAAGCAAAATGTTATCATTCTTAACTTGCTTGAGTGCTTAAGTGCTTTAGGTACTGCTATATTACTTAATACACTGAAACTTAATACATTGAAAATCAAAGCAGGAATAGCTTTTAAATAAATGAAATAATTTTGGTTATTCTGTGGTCACGAATAGTACCTTTCCAACTCTAAATGGATTTTAAAAAACAAAAAACTGTGTTATGTTTTTAGTTTTCAAAATGCATGTATTTGTTTTCAAAGAGGAAAAATAGTCATGTAGCACATGAGGTAGTCTTTCAAAGATGAATGCTTGTTTTTGCCAGGCAGACCTTGATTTTTCAGTAACTTTTGTGTTGAAACAGGCATCTATTTTGTAAGAGCTTAGCTGAGGTAGATTTCAACAGTTGTGTAGAACTTTATCAGATATTGCAGAATGACTTATAAGTTCTGTAGTGCTCTCTCAGCTGGTTTTACTCTGTAAAGTTAGAGTGCCAGCAGCATAGTAGCTGGAGCTGTATGTGTCATAGTGGGGATTGTACAGCTCATGCAGTTCCCTGGGCATACATGCTGCAGCTGCACTTCCCAGTACTTTTAGAGATAGTGCTCTTCTACTGCAGATTAAGGGCTATTTTTGCCTGTCTTACCTGTATGTAACTTGTTTTTTACTGCGTACAAATGCAGGCATTTTTATAAAAAGGTGTTGCTAAAGAGTGATTTCCAGGTGTAGAGTTTGTTTTGCTCCCCTTTATGAAAGCCCTCCTGTCCTGATTGCACAATCACACCATCTTTTTATTCCAAAGTTCCTATCTTAATTTAGAAAAAAAGTTGATGCTTAGATTTTCAAATGATTTTGACACTAATTTTAACCTTGAGGTCAAAAATTAGAGGTTAATTTAAAGGTTGTGCTATGTCTGTAATAGAGAGAACACCTTCTCCAACATTTGACTGAGAGCAGGAACTTACTTGCTGGATAGGTTGCCTGGTGTCCCTTCATTGCTAATTTAGAATATGCTCTTATGCGTCAAATAAAAATAGCTATGCTAAATTAATCTGAGGAAAAAAAAAGAGAACCATGCTGTTTGTTCTTTACATCCTGAACAGTAACATGGTTTTAAAAGTATGAACTATAATAGCTAAATGGGCAGTATGTTTAAAACATGTTTTTAAAGGTCAGCTATAAAAGTAAGGAAATAAGTGCTGTATATTTTGTCAGCTTCGAGTTCTCATATAGGAGCATAATTGCTTTAAATACAAACACAACTTTCTACATAGAAAATTCCTTGACATTTAAAAAACCCCCAAATCATATGTCTTGTCTCCTATCCTTATTATCCTTATGAAGGATATTAAGTGGCTTCTGTCACTTCTTCCTCTGTAAGATTATACTTAGACCTTTCAGTAAACTTCTTTATTTTGGATAAACTGCTAAGCATTTACGTGAGATTGATCTTTGAAAAATCCAGTGCAGATCATCATTCTAGAGGAAGAATCAAAGTACTGTATTTGAGATTGTTTCTGCAGCTGTGTCCCTCACTGGCATCTGTTCAGAACTAAGAACTGGAAAAGATAATTGCGATGATGATTTTATGTGATCGTTCAACAAGTTTCAGCCTATACAAGCAAATCTGAATAATGAAATTTTTGAAGGAATGTAGTCTTTTTTAGTTGATGAAAACAAAAGAGTTCTCAAATGGTGCAAACTGAATGTATGCTATTCACAGAAGATCACTAATTGGAATTTCATTATTGAGACTAGCTAAGTAAAATAAATATCAATAAAAAGGTACTTACTGAAGGAACTGCCTTGAATTTGAATTAGTTGTAATTATGAAAATAATTTCTACTAAATTCTGATAGATATAACGTGAATGGATATGTAATGGTTCTTGCATTACGTTTAAGAAAGCTTCTTTCTGACTAAAATACTGGACAATCTTTTACGAATACCTCTGCTTGGCCTTCTTAAGTCTTCCAATTTCTGTTCTATTTTTGTTTGTACTTAGGTCTCTGTACCAAGTCATCTGTCTTCTGGCAGGTAGGACACTGCAAAGGAGGTTGTGCTGACACTGAAGCTAAATAATCACTTTAGTTTCTGTGCCTCAGTGACCTCAGAAAATCTTTTCCTATTCTGCTCTTTTAGCTGGGGAAAAAAATACCCAAACCAGAAAACCTCTCATGTCTTTTCTTGATAAAAATCAAATATATAGTTCTACTTTTATTATCTGTGTTACGATCTATTCTTAGTGTGAGTATCATATTATATATGTGTATTAATACTGTTGGAGGAAGAAAACCTTCCATCTTCTATTTATAAAGTCAAATCCTTTTTCTAAGGAAACTTTTCAGATACTGTACCTGATCCTTGGTTGTATTATGAAGTGCTCAGGAGGGGTTTAATAGGCAGTGATTGCATTACTGTGGAAACTGAGCAGTTGTGGAGGAAAGAAGTTGTTGCAGTTAAAGTTATGGTTACACTTAAAGTCTATGGATATGACTAGGAAGCTGACAAGATTTGATTGCAGGAATCACTGCTGGAAAGAGCCTGGCTAGACTCTTTAGGCCAAAAAGTCACATAAATAAATGTTATAGCTTACAGATTGTTTAGTGGTTAAATTGAAAGTTAGAGATATAAAAATAACTATATTTATTTTTAAAAAGGTAATGATGGGGAAGTCAAATGGCCTTTGCTGTTTGTGAAAGAGGTGTTGATTGACAGATTGATTGATTGATTGATTGATTGGGAAGACTAGTATTGTAAGTGGTGGTATGCAAACTTCATATTCTGGTTGATTTTGATTTTATTGGCCTTTCTATTGAATTAACTACCTTGCTGTTGAATTAAGAAACAAATTATTGCTTGCTGATCATTTTTTAAAGTATCTATTAGAATACTACATTGGAAGTTTGCTAAATCCACTTCATTGGTTACCCAGTTGTTTTAGGTTTTGGGCTTGGTTTGTTTGTTAGTTTGTTTGTTTTAGGTCTTCCTGCACATAATATAATCTTTGTGTTTCATTTAAAATGCAGCATTGAGAGACTTGAGAAACATAATTAAAGTCAGATGCACAGAGTATGGTTTTTGGTTGAATTTACTTCTGAGGTAAGTAGAATAACATTTCTTTAAGACCCATTGTAGTGAAAGTGGAGGGGAATTACAGTCTCACCCACCTCAGAAGCAAAATACTTAAAAATCATATCTGGAGATTATCCTGTATAGAACAGCTTTAATTTTGATGCTACTGAATTGGTACTGTATATACTGATAAGTATATTGATTTATCTGAACTTACAACTGTCAGTTGTAGTAGTGTTGCAACTCAGCTAGATTAGGATATAAATAATTACAAGAAGTTAATTTGAAGTTACTCAAAAATATATGTAAGTCTGATTCTTTGGAAGGTGAGAAAGATGGTAAGAAAAAATGGTTATGTAGTAATTTTCAAATTGTAGGATGATCAGGTGTTAGCAGCTAATTGCTACATAAGGAGGCCCTATGTTCTGCTGTTAGAGGAGCGTTAACAGTAATTCTCAATCTCAAAATTAACTGATTTATTAATTCAATTTAATTATTTTTACTTCACCTTTTAGTGAGCAGGCAAATGAAGAAGAGGAAAAAACCTATTTTGCCAAGTGACATATTTTTTACCTTTTCAATAGAAATTTTAAAAAATGGGACAGCATAGAATAGTTTTTTATACTCTTTTAGATAATGGGCAATCACAGTATGTTGGAGGTCCTGGGTCTAAATGGACAGCTGCTTGGAATGTTGCAGAAATTGCAGCGGTGGTTTGGTTGGCTGCAAAGCTGTCTCTGATCCTGTAACTCTGCCTTACAGTAGGATGGCTGACTGCCCTGTGAAGGTCACGTGGAGCAAAAGGAGCTTGAAATTGCCTTGGTTTAGAAAAATGTTGCTTTTACCTTTTGAAATATTTATAATTTGGGTGCCAGGAATATGCTTTGCTGTAGCAGAATCTGCTGCCATGCATGTACAGAAAGGTAACAGTATATGTTTCCTGAATGTTTTTTCCTTGAACCTTAAGAAACTTTGGCAACTCTTATAGAAAAATATTTGATACCTTTTGTTTCTCTGTACCTTTCCAACTGCTGAGAAGTAATTACTGGTTATTTATGACTGGCATTACTTATGGGTACTTGGAACTAGGAAAGGTTTTACAGTCAGTGAAATCAGCTACAGAATCTCATTGCTGGAAGTGGCAAGCAATATGATTGTTTCAGCAACTAATGAGAAATTCCAGTGCTCATTCTCTGTAGGGGATTCAGATTAGACACCTCCTTCTGACGTAAATTCAGAGTGAAAATCTGTGATGATATAGGATAAAAAAATTAATGGGTATTCATATGGTTATTCTTGCACTTTAGATCAAGTGTATTTCTGATCATGATAAATATAGATGGACCATAATTTTAAAATATATGCTCTGAATACATACTCTGTTTAACCTGCTGATCAGATACCTTGACACTTTACAGGATTGTTAAACTGATACTTTGTTAAAGTAATTTTCTTCCCTTGAAAGTGAAACCAAGGTTCTGACTATGATTCCTAGAGAAGATAACAAATCAAAGTACTTAATGTTAGGTTCCACTGCACTTAAGAAATGATGAATACTGAATTTATGAGATGTTAGATTCAGTTTAAGATAAACTCACTATTTTAAGTGTTTACCTTTCATATTGCTTTACTGGGTTGTGAATTATATACATTTTGGACCTAAAGATGCTATATCACCTATTATGAAGCAGTTGTTCTATACTTATGAGGAGGAGGAGTAATGATTTTTTTTTCTAGAATAACTCTGGAAATCAGCTTACTCTCTCTTTTCCATATGAAACCATTATCTTTCAAAGAGATCCAGTTCCTTGGCATCAAGGCTTTCATATTCCAATGCTAAGTTCTGCTACCTGCAGTAGTATGAAAGCTCTAACAGAGAGATATAGGTAGGATGTTACAGTATGATTTGGCAGTTCTTGAATCCTAGAATACAGTAATTTTTCTTAAGAGATGAAGCCTGATTATTTATATTTTAAATTCTTTATGTAAGCAATTTATCAAATGAAATTGGTTCTTTGTATGCAAAAAGATACCTAAATACATTTTATCAAAAATTTTTTGGCAGTTAGCCTGTTTTAATTTTGTGTACAATTTAGGAAATACTAAGGTGATATTTTATTTTACAGGATATTTTAAACATTGTGGTTTTGGACAAATTATAGATTAAATACTGCTACAGCTGACTTTGTTTCTTTCAGTAATAACTTCCCTTAAGCCAGTTTAGTCAGTTCTATTATGAGCAACCATAAATATTAACTACAGAATGTTTCTTCTAGGAATCTTTCAATTAACTACACATATGCTGACAAAGTGAATTTTGCTTACACATGAAAAATATTTATTTCCAATCTAATTGGTGAAGTTGGAAGAAAAACCATGGGTCTTGACCTGTGCTGAGTATATTGCGGGCATGAATATTTTTGCATGTAATAAGCAGTCTTGGCTTTGTTTTTTGTTTTTCAACCTGTTAGCAAAGGCAAAGGCAAAGGCAAGGGAATGGCAAATCATCAGATTTAAAATGATAATTAACCTTATAATCACTGTATTTTCTAGGGAAATTATATTGATGAAAGTAACATTAGTTTTTTATGCACAATCAGCTGTTCCTGAAAAGTGCAATTGAACAACATTTAGCTTTAAAAACATGCATATGTATTTGTATTTGGGACTTCATCATTATTGCCAATTGTCTGCTTGATGATTAGCTACAGAGAAAAGTCCTTCTCAGAGATGCACAGCAGAAGGATGCAACAGGGGCCACAATTGCAGCAAGGGGCATTCTGACATACACATGGGGGAGAAAAAAAGCAGAATTAGAATCCCACATAGCCAGAGAGGCTATGAAACTCCAGCCTTAATTGAAACTGGACCAGCAAAAACCCGAGGATCCTCATCTGCCTGTCCAGTTGCAACTATTTTGGCCATGAGCTGAAGTAGATGACTTCCAGAGGTCCTTTCCAGCCTGACTTGTTCTGTTTGTTTACATCAAATGGAATTTCATCAATGGAACTTTAAAGATGTGAGGCATAATAGCGATACACTATCAAGGCTAACATTACTAATTAATGTTTACAATAAGCATTATGATGTTTTTAATTTGTTTTGTAGCATGGAAGTGGAATTTCTAAAAACCTCTTGTTCTGTATATGATGTTGTGATATTTTTCTTAGAACTGCTTCTGAAAGACCTAGCCATGCATTGAAAACCCGTTTTGTTAATAGCTGAACATACAGAGAATGATAAGATTGCATTTAGGTTTTATAACTAGACTGTAAATTCTCTGAAGGAAAAACAATGAGTAGGTTCAGGCAGATAGATGTGTGTGGTGCAACAATCAGTGGTGTGGGTGGAAGCTGCAAGCAGACGTTCGAAGATTGGGGCATGCTTAACATACTATAGTAAAGGTAAATGCTTTGCCAATATACAAGGACAGTGGTTCCCAAGTGAGAAGTGAAGCCTGCTAAAGTGCACAGGCAGTTGTTTGCTCACTTGTTAAATTTTCAATGAAGTCTTACTGGATTTATTCATAAAGGACTGAAAATCAGAGAAAAATGTGTCAGGAATAAAGTTTAAAAGGCACCTAAAACGAAGGTGAAAAAATTAATTTGATAGAACACTAGAAGCAAAGACAGGGGTTACCTACAAATTTTCATGTCATGTCTGTAATTTAATGACTTTATGTAGGAAGAATTGACAAAAATCTTTTTCATTTATTTCATAAATAGAACTTAAATTGATTTGAATGTGACCCGTGTCCTCTTCCAATATGGAGCAGAACACTCTAACCAGCCTATTCTCTTGCCACTCAGCTCTGATTTTCCCTGCTATTGTAGGTATCTTTTTTATTGCTACCTTTGAGAAATGTAAAAAATTAGTATATAAGCAAAATTTTGGACTAGGGAAGGGAAAAGGTAGGAGTGAAAACTTAAAAGTATTGTTTTCATAAACCCATCATCCATAACATAATGCCATTTAGAGTTTCAGTAATTAATAGTGTATATCTTAAGGCAAAAAAGAGATAGCTAGTGAGCATATTTCTTGTTTTATGTGTTGTTTTATATGTTTGCTTTAAGGTATAAATCAGTGGCATTCTCAGAACAATAACTTTGATGTTTCCAGAACTAGGGCAACTGTAATGACAGAAGTGTGGTCTTGCCATATAAAGGGAAGTATGTTGTCAGCAAGCAAAGGATAATAGCATCCTGTACACCCAGAAGGCCTGCTGTGATGTTTGTGTCTGCATAAGATCCCCTTCGCCCTCAGAACAGGCTATTTTTAAACTGGTGCTGAGTTTGACCTTAGTAAAGAAATACTGTTGTAAGATTTTCAAATGTGTGATCATGCACAGTGTGTTCCTCAGTCCTATAGGACGCTGACAACAGTATTTTTTCCACAGAAAATTTGTTTTAGTGTGCACTTTGCTTGAGTTCAAAGGCTTACCTGTTTAACGTTACCAGAGAAAACCTGATTACAAATTATTTTCTGTATCCTTAATTGATATAGCTTACCTGAATCGATGAGACAGAATTAGAGATTTAAATTCATTGTTCCATGCAGCTTATGATGAGATGGTGTCACATGTCTTATTAAAATAGAAATAGCTTCCATAGACTTTGTTGTTAACTACATTTTCCTCACTGTGAGTGGTGATGTCATTGTAAAAGTTGTGAAGAATATTAATTGTTCCTTGTCAATACTACTACTACTTCATAGGAACGGCATGCACACCTTTGATAACTGAAGGAGAATGTTGGTATAGTTGACATACATTTATTGTAACATCTTTTAAATACTTTGCTATGCCAGGAAATTTTAAGAACAATCTTTTATGGGCCGCTTGTAACCTTCTAAGACCCTTATCTTATTGCATGATATCTAGAGACAGGTTTTAAAATTTGAAAATACTTAAAGCTTGCAAAGACTCTTAACAGTTGTATTTCACATTTCAACACTGTAACTATATGCGAGACTGCTCAGCAAGGTTTTCCAGTTTATAAGATTTGCTAATGCAGCAGCAGTTAACCACCAAGGGAAATTTAAATTTGTAGGGACTCTTCAAGTCCTGATTTGTAAAAGCCCTCCTGGGCTATTTGAGAAATTTCTGCTAGCAACTACATTTAGCTCTTCTGTGTGGCTTGTTTCAATTCCTGTGTGCAGCTGTATATACTATTTGCTGAAGCTCACGAGGTGTGACATGGCAGCAACAAGTACATTCTCTAGGTGGTAGCAGCAGGTCTGGCAAACGTGTCAGCTCCTGATATACAGAGAACACAAACCAAGCATTTGCTCTTCTTAGCACAGAGTGTTACTTCAGTCTAGGAGTAATCAATCTTGGTATATCTAATCTACCAGTTATACTCCTGCTTTATGATATATTAATAGTAATACGACTGATACTGGAATGTTCTGAGTAAAGGTTTTATTATTTTACTGTTTTGTTCTTTGTCTTATACTTGCAGTTGATAAAGTGAATTAATAAAACACATCAATACTGCTTTTATCATGAGCTTCATCTACATGAAGCTAGAAGTTGTACAATATTTAATGTTATCTCATGAAGAACGCTTTTGAGCACAACTGGGTTATGATGGTTGTAATCATATATTGCTGATTGGTCTCCCATGTGTTTTCTAAAAATAAACTGATTTGGAGATTGCTATGGAAATTTGATCCAAGTACAAAAGGTGAACTAACATAGACTCGTATGAGTAGCTGATATTCAAAATGATCTTTGACTTAGGAAGAAAATAAAACACACTCAGAATTTGAGAACTGTTATATCAAAAATTTCAACAAATATGAATTGGTGAGATCATAATTTTTTAAAAGTATCTTTGATAGACAAACTGGCAAATAAGAGTCTTGCATAATAATTTAATAATTATGATTATGTGTATGTAATACTTGTCGAACAATTTCAGATTACACGATTGATTTGGGAAGTATCCTTTATGGAAACACAGAGGTCAGATTTAGAAACAGTTGGCATGCAGAAACAGAATGACTGCAGCATATTACTCTCACCCCCTGCCAAAGTTCTTAAATGTGTATGTTCTTTATGAAAATCAGTAATTTTTCCTTTTTCCCAGTGACTTGGAACAAAAGCAGTGGTTGGGACTGCTGAGAGCCCAGAATCAGAAAGGATTTGGAATCCTTGTTGTAATTCCTTAGAGTAAATGATGTTCATATTGTCTGTGAGAAGAGAGACTGTAATCCCCATTTTGCTCTTGCAAGTCCAGAATATATTGTCAAATTTTCCCTTTAGGATCCAAATCTGATATATATTTTAAAACAGTTCAGAAAATCAGAAGACTTAAAAAAGAGCAAAAGGGAAAATTTTAAATGGATGTATTTTACACCTTATTAAAAAATCAAATATATAATATTGTATTTACATTCTTTTAATATATTAATTTATGGATGTGTTTATGGTCTTTATAAATGTTTTAGATCCTAGAGTGACACACTATTTTATTTGAAAACAAAATCCATGTTAATCAGTTTGCATGGAGTGTATATGCAGCAACTGAAGGTCCCCTCCCTAGAATGGTAAAGTTCTAATTGGAGATTATGATAGTTCACCACCTTAGTCATGTATATGGTGTAGGAATTTGTTCTATTTAGGACCCATTAAAAAAAAAATCATCATGACCTTTGTATTCTTGCCTGTGGCAGAGGGGTTGGATTACATGACCTTTCAAAGTCTCCTTCAACCCAACCCATTGCGTGGCAATAATAAGATCCCTTCCTGAAGTTGTTTTCTTACTGGTTTTGGGTTGCTATATTCAGGTTCATTCTAATAAGCTGAAAGGAATTTTTACAACTTCAACCAATGTAACAGGGATTTATATGGAAGTTATATGCTAAAGAAAGATGTTTAGGTTTGTCTCCAGGGGTTTTGATGCTTAGATTGTTATCTGTATCTGAGGTCACGCCCAAGCCATAGATAATATGCTACTGAAAAATGAACTGTTTTGCATCCCCCACTTCATCTGAGTGTGCACATCTTGGGATGCCAATCATGCCTCTTTCAACCAGTCGTAATAAATACCTTCAGAGATGTCAGAGAGAAAACAAGGAAGCTGAGAACAGGTCTGTGATGAAGGAAAAATTATATGATTGACACTGTTCTTTTCTTCTGTTGATCCTAGCTGCACTTTGGTGGAGTGTCTATTCAGCAGCAATTCTAGAGAGAAGATTGTGACAACTTTATTGTACTTCTTGTTTTGTTTGTTTTGCTTTATCATTGCAGACTTCCTTAAACAGATTACAACAGACTAGTTCATCTATTAAAGTTTGGCCAGTGAGCAAGTCTGTTTCCTTCCTTCAGAGCATCTTATGTCTTGTTTTTGTTTCAGAAGTCTCTAATGAAGGCTTAAGGATGAAGCCTCTAACTTATTATTTTAATCTTATTTATATTCTGTCGTGCCTAGGGATGCTGATTTTGGACAAAAGCATCATTATTCAAGAAACACTACATAGATTTCTTTGTCGCCTCAAGGGGGGTTTCTGCATTAAACTTACTCCAATTATCTCTATTGTTTTAATAGTTAGATATCATAAATCAAGCCTACTCACCAGAATTTCTCTCTAGTCAGTGGAGAAAAACGAGCACTTACAGAAATGAGTTTTTTATCAATTATCCTTAGACATTTTATGTTAAATGATGGGCCAAATAAATTACATGTAATTTAATTAGAATAAAAACATATTTCTACATAAATTTCCACTTTTGTCCCTAAACTAGGTGACCAAATAGTAGTGAAATTATTTGAGTATGTTTCACCATATAGTTTTAAGGATTTTTTACATGCAATTTGCTACTGCTCAGAAAAAAAGTATTTTCTGTGTTATATCTTAAATTTCAGGATGAGATTTCCTACTTTTCACTGTACCCTATTTGGACACTCCTTTTGGAAAACTATGGTAGTTGACCAACAAGGGTCTTCAGTTTTACAGTCAAATTTTCATCCTGTTGAGATTAGACATCTGTTAAATGAGCTATACATGCAGATAATAATATTGGGGAGCTTCCATACTGTTCTTTTGTTTTCAATATTATTTTCTTTTTTCCCTTCCTTCCTCTCTGTCTCTTAAACTACACAGAGGAAATAAGGTCATAATTTAATGAATGACCCCTTGGATCACAGATGCTGACAAAATGAAGCCTGAACATTTTAAATTGGCTGGCTGCTGTTATCCTAACAGAGCCCATTAAAGTCACACAAGAGAGCATAACTTATTATGTAGTGAAACTGTGACTTTTTCATGGTTTCTTTGTAAATGTGACAAAATTTATGGATGGCATTAGTGATACTAAGTTGACAGAATTAAAAACACTGTTTATGGACACAGTTCGGTAACTTGATTTAATTAGATTCTCACCACATTGATCTAAGAGGATTTTCAGGCAGTATTTTGTGATGAGGGTTTGAAAGAGATTGCTGAAGCTCTCACAAAAGTGAAGAAATAAAAGCAATATTTACATTTAAATACATACATGTTTAGCTAATTACTTAATTAGACACTTGTATTTTGAAACAGTGGACAGTGTTTTGTATAGGGGCTTCAGCCACTGTCCAGCCTGAAAATTCATCTTAACCTAATGGTTTGCTGCATTAACACTGAGTGTGTGTAACAGAGCAATTCAGCTCTAATTCAGATAAACACATTAGAAATGGGGCAACAAAAATCTAAGCTCCACTGATAGTATTGACTATACTGGGAACTCCTGACACAGTTCCTTTATTGATACCTAAATTTAGGATGGGTTATGGAACAGTATCAGAAGTAAGCAAGTCTATAAGGATAATCAATTATCTTTTCTGTCAGAGCAGATAATGCCTTTTAATGTCTCCTTTTTTTCCTGGTTTCTTTCTGTGTCTTTTTCAGGTTACCTGTCCCCATTTGTAATCAACCTGGTTGTAAAGCTACTAAGCATTGTATTATTACTATTGCCTACTTTTTAAACCTTACTGAAAATAGCAGGCAGTAATAATCCCTGGGATTTTTAGGATTAATCTTTTGGGCATTTAAATATAGTTACCTTTTGGAAAATGCAGTATAGACCTGTGAAGTGAGTGTAAGGAGTTATAAATTGAGTGCAAATCAATGCAAGAAAGTTAAAGGAAATGTCATTAAATTACGGATATAAATTTATGGAGATGTCAGTGTTACAGAAGGGCTTGTGGTCTGTTAAATGCAGTAAATGGTTTTAAGGACATTATGTTGTACGCCTCTTAAAAATTCCTGACAGAGATTTTACTTGAAAAAGCAACATTACCAAGAACTAACATTCATCATGTAGCAAAAAGTCTGTGTTTTATTTTTTTCCACACTAGAATGAGATTATAACATTAAAGTCAAAATTAATAACACTTTTAAAACAAAATAGTTTGGATTCTTCTTCAGCATAGAAGGTTTAAAAGGGTCAGTACTTTCAACTAAGAACAAATACAAGAAAGTAAGCCTAGCCCCAGATTTTTGCAAGCCAAAGTAAATCTTGATATGAAGTCCTTTGTTGAGGGCTCTGGTAGAAGGGTAGCTGGGAGATGTATTAAACCACAGATTTATAAATCAATTGGATAAAGTATGGTGCTGATAACACCAAGGTTGTGAGTTTGATCCCTCTATGGGCCACTCACTTAAGAGTCAGACTTGATAATCCTTGTGGGTCCCTTCCAACTCAGAATATTCTGTGATTCTGTAAATATAAGGCTAATTACTGTAACTCTCTGACAAAGAAAACATTTACTTCACAATCTCTTTTCAAAACTGGCAATACAACTTGCGAACTATCAGTTGGTTTCCCTACCTGTGTGCCCTTCCCTTTGTTCCTCAGCATTGAGAGACATTGGGTATGTTTCTTTCCATTAAATAGTACCTGAATCTGTACAGCATCTTTTTAAACAAATTCAGGGACAGTTGATTTATAAACTGCTAAATGTTACTTCCTCTACAGCTTCCTGTGGCAGCAAACTCCAAAAATTATCAGTTATTTTTTTATTCTTCATTTGTTCTTCATCCAGGGAATGTCACAAATCCATGCATCTGATTACTAATTTCAAATTTTAATTTCAGACTTAGCTGAAAATTGTGCCAATATTGCAAGTCTCAGTAGCTCTTTCATTAAAATTCAGCATGGGTTGGATGGGAGTCTGAACACAGTCTTCAGAGCATTGTTTAGAATTGAAGAATCTCTTCAGATTCTGTCTTTTCTCAAAAATAAGAAATTGTCATTTATGTGAAAACTGTGTATGTCTTGCTCATATTTGACCTCCCTTTGCATCAATACTATAAAAAAAAGAGAAATACTCAAAGATGAGCTCAATTTCAATACTTTATGTACTGTAGAAAGGTATCCATAGACCAGGTGTTGAGTCCTGACATTGTGTCTTCCATTATTAATATTATTAGCTCCAAGCTAGTATTAAATTTGTATCTTAGTGATGTCAAGATGCATATGAAGAAGTATTTCTGGAACAGGAAAATGAATGCCATCATAATTTTTCTTTATATCCATGATTATTTAGTGATGGCACTCTTAAAATGGCATATGTTTATTTAACTTTTAGTTATTTTACTTCTACCATGTTTTTCATATTGCTAACTTATATCTGTGAAATTCACTTGGATTGTGAAATTTGATGCAATATAAGAAAGCAGGGGAAAGGTTCATATAATTCCCAAATTAAACTTCACTGCCATATTATAGTGAGAAATATGCCTGTAGACACATGTATTGGCTAGATGTAGGGTTTTTTTCATGATAATTTCAAATTCTGCTATGAAACATTAAAGTTCACTATGAAATCTTCATAAAATATTTTTTCCCAAATGACCGAACAAAAAACCACAAAGAACTATACCTGTGCTCTTCTTTTTTTTTTGTTTCTCATACTAATGATTCATAATCTAAAACTTTTATTTGTTGTTCTAAAAAATGCTGCTGTGATACTTTTCTGATGTCTATTAAATTTAGTGGAAGCAGTAATGGTTCCAGGAGAAGACCAAGGTGTATTGAAGAAAATGGTAGTTTTTAAAGTTAAGTAAATCTGGTTTTGTATTTTTTATTGTACAATGGATTTCTTTTTTACAGATACTGGTTTAACTTTAGAAATTCTCAGCCTCTCAAATAATTCTCTTTTGCTGAAAAAAGAGTGTCATGACAATATTTAAGGCTGCTGAACAAGAGGAACAAAGATTTTATTTTGCTAAATATACCCAACTGGCCAACACTGACGTACTCACTTCATTGCTTTCTAGTTCAGTTGTAAAAATAACCTAGCAAAGCTTCCTTCTTTGAAAGGATTATTCTAGGGAACATTTGCTGTACAAAGAATAAAATATATTTGGTGTTACTACATTTAACAGAAGATGTGCACAATTCTTATCCTGTATTTACTATGAAGTGATGTTCTTTCTTTATTACTAGAATTCAGAGATTATTTTCTTAGAATGATATAAAAACCCATTCCTTAAGGAATTTCATGGTACATTTTATAAATACTTTCTTTTTATAGTGTTCTTCATATTAAAATAAATAATGGAATCTCTAAGGCATAATGGAAGGTGTATGGGAAGAACTACTACTGCAATGAAAACCAGTGAAGTTTGAGGGGATTATACAGTAAAACAAGGCAAATCTAAGAAAACACATCTATAATATTGCTGAATGTTTTTACTTTCATGCATTTTACAGACAATAAAAGGGCACATCATCTAAATACTTAATTTAATTTAAACACCCCCTCCTACCCCCTCCCCCCCCACCCCCCAGCTCAGTTTAAGCATACTCAGATTTCACATAATGGTGAAGAAAAGAACCCTTAGGACATTTAAAATTTATGAGGAGTCTTGGGATTTCATTCATTATATTGACAATATGCACAGCTTCTTTTCAAAATGGATTGAACCAAAAAAAGGTGAACAGACGTGGTTGAAAGACTTCTTCCCGTAGTGTGTGCTGAGTTATGTGAGTTACTTCTGCTTATACGTTACCCCGGAGGACTGCTTAATGTGCTTGCTTATATAGAGCAGCAAATTTTTAGCTGTGGGCAGGTATCCATATTGAGCCATAAATTTATAGTTGATCTATTGCTTTCTGGGCAGACCAGTCATACTCAGATGGAATTAAGGGCAGTAATTGATTTCCTGCTAAATAAGACTCATATCAGTTTAAAATATAAAAAATGAAAACTAGTCTCTATATGAAGCAAATATATATTATAAATATTGCTTGTAGATACGAAAACTTTTTTATAATTATAAATTTGCATATAGATCTGTAAAGATACCTTCTGAATGGAAAGCAGTATCTATAATTTTTTTACTATTTGAATTTTGATTGACAAAAACATTTCTGCCAACAGATCTTTGGCTGCTGTGGCTACATCTTTATTCTAACAATATATCATACTAACGGAGTGTAATTTTATCTTGTTTTTAGCTTGTGTTAAGTACCAAGGTGAATATTGCATGAGTTAGAGGTTTCATTTACTCATACATACCATAACAAAAACTGCTTTATAGAAAAAAAAATTAAGCAGTGATTGCTTATCAGCTGTGTATCAGCACATGTCTTTGTGAAATTTAGAACAGGGCTGATTCACTGAGATGCAGAGCAAAATCTTTTATTAACTGAAGTTGTCTTTTTCCGATCAGCAATTAAGCTGCCAAGTAAGGCTGCTTAATTTCACTTCCATCCTGTGAAAATCAGCTGCTGTTTTCATGGTACTGATATAACAAGTAAAGGAGGAAAGAAATTACCTCCATTGACAGAATAAGGAAAACTTTGTTGTGTTATTTCAACTTAATTTATATTCGGAATTGCATCCCGCTTCAGAATTTAAAAAACATCAGTCTCGCTTTCCGCCCTCTCTCCCCATGTACTCTTTTTCTCTCTTTTTTTCTCTCTTCTTTCTCTGCCTGGTTTTTGCAGTGAAGAATGTGCTGTGTAAAGTTGAATGGACTTGGATTATTTCTCATCAGAGAGACATTTATCCAGGAGGATTTCAGCCCACATTTTCCCTTTACTATAAACTTTTTCAGTTGACATGAAGTAATCTGTATCCTTCCTGAGGATAAAGGAAAAGTTTTTCTTTAAATATTACTTCCCAATTGGAGTATGATTTTGTGTCGAAGCTGTGTTTCTGTCTAAAGGAAAAAACTCATCCATCTAGTTTTTATTTTCCAGGTGAGTTCTTTATTTAATTAGTTTGTTGTTATATACACATATACTGAAATTGCATATTAAATCTGAAGTAAAAGAAGCAGTGCCCATATTACAGTGTTTTGGCTACTTGGTTAAAGATAGATGCCCATTGCTTTTCTAGCAAATGCTAGAAAACTTGTTCCCTAATTTGGGCTTTCTGAGGAAGATTTTCCTTCATTATAGCTTTCAGTATTATTCTAGTTCTCCCCTTTTTCCTAGCCAGTGTTTTGTTTCTATGGGCAGATAAATGGTTTTGTCTCTGGCACTTGAAGTTTAGGTGGAAGAACCTTCCTCTTGTCTCTGCTGGTTTCTTTTCTAAAGCCTTGGTCCTTGTACCCTGACTGCTCCTTGTGCTAACCTGAGAGCCCGATCTGCAAGAAGGAGGGGCTGTGTCTGTGCAGCTGCTGTGACTCATTGCTCAGGCCTTTCTCAGCTCTCATATTTCCCAGAGCAAGAGTGTGCATCCGGATGATGCCTTGAGAAGGCTGACCTAGAACAGAGGCTGGACAGAGCTAAAGAATAAAGTAGGTATTTATTAGGACGCCTCAATGGATCCACCTCGGGCAGCACAAGAGCCCAGCCAGGGCTACATCCAAGATGAACCCAGAACGGTCACAAAATGGACAACCAATCACAGGGTCTCTTAGTTTTATAAATTTTTAACCATTAGAATATTGGAGTTAATTGTCCAATTACAGCTTCAGGTTATGAAGTTCCATCCTCCTTGTTTTTCCTCTCTTCAATTCACTGTTGTTTATACTCTTGGGCCTGAAATTTGGATTGGTTGTCCTTGGTCCCCAGCTAGAGAAGGAATTGTTTTGTCTACCTACTGTGTGACGAGAGCTTACCAACACTTAATATGAAGCTCAGAACTACACACTAATGTAGCACAGAATCTGAGAAATAAAAAATCTAAAACTTAAGGCATCAGGGATAGCCTAGCCCGGGTTAAATGGGATGGGCACTGGAAGAAGAGGTTGCAGTTTCTACTCGTATTTGCATTCTATATATTGAATAAAATACTTACAACATTACTCTTCTGGTAAGAGAAGACAGAATTTTTCTGAAGCTCTTCTCGTAGTATTTAACTCATTTGATACAATTCATTCCAATTTACTCCTCTTGAGCTGGAAGTAGTAGAGGGTATAATACTATTTTTGAGAAAACATATTTTAGAAATAAAGGGTCACTATACTCTTGAAATTTCAATACAGTTTTCTACTTCTATGTTTTTTCTGTATTTTTATTAAACAAGATTTAAAACTTTCAGATTTCTAGAAGATTCTATTACTACTATTGATTATGACAGTTAAAAAAGGAAAGAAAAAGCTTGTCTAGTTCTGATTTTGCCACCTTAGTTTGGGGTCATCTAAGACTTAAAATTACTTGTTTGCTCTAAGTTCTCAATTTTAGTTGTCTTCTATATCAAGCTTTAAGTCTAGTAATTGTTTATAGCATTTTCCAGAAAAGACATTTACCTAAGGCTGTCTAAATTCAACTCTGAATTCACAAAGCTTTCTTGTTTTGAAGAAGGATCACTTTCCAGGTTGGATCTTTTAAGTGTGACCTCTAAGCAGGCTTGCAGTGCTATGTCTGCTGCTTTTTGAACACACTGTATGTCCATCTGCTTGCTAGATGTGACTTTTTTCATTTTACTCTGAGTTGGCAGGTCTTGGCTGCATTGCCTGCAGTTTTATGTTGTTTAGCAAATATTGTGCATGACCCTACATCCCATATGCTCATCTTATACTATTTGTAGCATATTTTGTGAGGGTTTTCCTAAGCTTTTACTTTGTATTCTTTAATTTTTTATTTTATTCTGTCCCCAAAAGAAGTATATTTGGTTTTTTGTTTGTTTGGTTTTCCCCCCTTCCATTTCTTTTGGGCATTTTATTTTTTTCCTGAGGGATTTCTGCAGCTTTCAGTATCACATATAACTCTTTCCCTAGTGTCATTTCCTAGTGTCATGTCACTTTCCTAGAAGTCACATCTTTTGTTAGTTACTTGCGTCTTGCCCTCCACCCTGCAGCTTTGGATAACTGAACTGAGCTGGTATCTATCTGCTATAATGAAATCTGCCAACTGCCTTTATTATAGGTCTGACTTATTAGTTTAAAATTAAGAAAAGATTCTTCAAGGATTTCTTTCCCTTGTTTTTGAGTTTCATTTGCAATCTTTCAAAAGTGTCTTTTTTTCAGCATTATTGCAATTTCAGTTCAGAACTTGCACTTTCACTCTTGTTCTCTAAACTGGTTTTCATCAGTAGGTGCAAGTTTGGCAAAAATAAAAATGTAGTTATTAGTGAAATTTGTTTCGCTTAATGTGGATTCCAGCTTTTCTCCTACAGATGTCAGATACTTACTTGGCTTTCTTCTTACCATCCATCAGTTAAGACTAGTTTTAGCTTGTTAGTGGCCTTTAGTTCCTGCACTGCTGTTATTCCCTCCCTCTCATTCTTAGGTGTCTGTCTTCGTAATTTCTCTGATAATCATGAAGTAGTTTAGTTCCTAACTGTGAATATAGACTTACTTCTTTGGAGTCCAAACACATGCCTAAAGTAGAGCTAATGTTAGATCAGGTTGTGAAGGCACTTAAACAGGCATTTTGAGTATCTCTGGTGATGAAGTCTTGTGCGAGTTCCAGTTTTGTATTACGTAGCACTGAGGAGAACAAAAAAGTATTACAAGAGCAGGGGTTCTTGAAGTTCAAGCACTATATTAGAGAGTCTGTAATGTAGGGAGATCCTAATTTTCTTGCCCATTTGCACAAGAAGTTTTAGTACTTATTTCTGAAGATGCTTACACTGATGTCTTACACTACAGAGAACGTGACAGTAATTCTACTGGAACTGTGACTGTGGCTGATAGAGTGCAACTCTCCATGAGTGAAACAAACTGTATGACCAGAACCTGACCATTAAGTAAAGAACATATTTTAAAAACCTCAAAAATTGAGAAACAAAAGCAAAGCAAATCAAAACAAACCACCAAACTCCCCACAAACAAATGTAATATCTCTGTTATGCAGAGATGTTATGCAGTGTCAAAGGCTTCTAGTTTTAAAAAATTATTGTAGTCTGGAAAAACCTGGAGAATAGTATTTGAGTGGGGAAGTTTTGTAGTTACCTGCTTGAGGAAGAAAATGTAATATTTATCCAGTGAAAAGTATGGAGATTTAATAAATGCTCTGTAGAAATTGAAAATAATTCCTGTTCACTATTTCAAATATTTTTAGTACTATTTGGAAATGGAAACTATCCTTGAACGGCAATTAATTGCATGCAAAGCACTTTCTGAACTGTTTCCTGTCTCAGATTCCATGAAAAAATAGGAAATTTAACTATATATACTGTGTTATCCTTTCATGGAATAATAATCACTTCTTGCAGTTTTCTTCTGTAGGTACTTTATTTAAAATAGATAGTTCAGATGTAAACTATTATGCTTTCATAACAAAACACACTGGTTCTTGTCTGTGTCATTTAAATGTTTGAGAGCAGCTGCATAAGGAGGATTTTGAAGTTAAAAGTTGAAAGTTTTTCCTTAAGCTTTGAGTGACTACTCTGCTTCTGCCTTCATATTTTGTTTTCTTTGTAAATGTTTAATATATTGAATATGCTATTATTTGAGTGTATTATAATAGTATGAGTGTCTCATCCTTGCTTAGAATATGCTCTTTTTTCATATACAGTGATACCTAAACCCTAATTTTGATAACTCCATCCTAATTTAACTCTCTATTATTGATAAACCAAACTCATGTGCACAGTTTAACATGCTTCATGAAACAATGGGAATAAGTTGAAAAAAGCTGTTTCTAAAGACAGCTGGTACTTACTAGAGCAAACTGTGGAAAATGATACGCAACCCTGTGCAGGGTTCATTTACACAAACCATTCAGTGAACTGCTGCTCTGACATTTCACTGACATGTAAGATCAGAAGAGGGACTGCAAATATAATTAGATATTAAGCCTTTTTAGATGGGTTCTTCTGCCCCAAAGTCCTGCTTATGGTTGCAAATTTTTTTATAGTGACTAAAAATTATCACTCCAAGCACATATAAGACCTACTATGCTATAGTTTTCAGAAGATCTGCAAAATTTCCACATGCTCTGAATGTCTCACCAGGTCAATAATGTAGCTGGCTGGGCATATACTGCCAAAAAATTTTATTCCTTTTTCTTTTCTGTTTTAAATATTGACCATACTGCATGCATATCCCTTTCATATGTTCAGTTTTCCTTGTTCTTATATTACAAACATTCACCAGAAGACACCAAGTTAGAAGAAGCAATTCAAGAATATTTTTGTTTGCCTTTATAATGCTTTGGCTCTCTAAATGAATTCAGAACTTCCCACATTGCCTACTGACAAATATTACGCATAAGAAACTCATATTATTGTAGGTCACTGAATTAATTTTTAAAATGCCAATTGACATGATTCCCTTAGGGACTTGTAAGTTGCTGCTATATATTATGTTCCCACACAAATGTGGAAATCCAGAGTTTTAGAAGGGAAAGCATCTGTAGTACAGAAACAGCTTAACATGAGTCAGGTAATGCTTTTCTAACATTTAAATTCTAATAAATGGAAATAGGCAGACTTTCTAGAGATTTTTCCTTGTCATTGCATGTTTAGCTCTCAGGAAAGTACTGAGATTGGTGTCCTTTCTTCTAGCACCAAATTTCACAATCTCACTGTTATTTTTCATAACCAAAAATTGGAGTTACAAGTACAAATAATGGATACAGCTGGGTTCAGTCCATAGTGATACCAAATGCTGGAAGTGAAATAGCCAAAGAAAGATGAGCAAGCCAGAGCTATTTGATTGAGTGATTTTTGATTGAAAAAGATCTTAGAGATGGTACTAGTAGTTGTTATATCTTCCTGATGTATAACATGTGTTCTGTTTTTGTCAAATAGCCAAAAATAGAGCACTGTAGATGAGAGATGGTAATGAACCAATAAAAAGTCTTTTCACTTAATGTTGCCCAATAGCAGTGCTACACTAAATGGCTTGTCAGCTAGTTTGGTGTTTCCCTTCTGCACTGAAATGTATAAACATGGTAATTTTTATTTTGTAGAATTCTGAAATGTGATATTCAGTGTATGCCAGTGAAAGCAGGGTTGCTGCTTTTGGCCCATCCTCCATTACGTAAACTCCCTAACACAATCTTGGCAATGTGAAAATTAAAAATTGTTTGGGATTAGTATAAATTGACCAGAATTTCTAAATCACTTACTATAAAAATCCTGTAAGTTTCTACAAGCACAGTTGTATGCCAGCATATAATTCTCATTTTTTCAATATTAAGAGTTTTTTTTTCTTTAAATTTGCTTTTCTGTTTACAAAAGGACTTTTTTCCACTTTAATTAGCAGACTGATTGTGAACATCTGAAATTTGTCAGTGATGCTGTTGAGCCATGACTCTTGAATTGGGAATCCTCACCTTAGTCGTAGAAAAAACATTAAGAAAATATTTCATCTACTTTGAATTGTCTAGAATAAAGTGCTGGGTAGTACATGGTATAGAATTTTTTTTTGGCAATGGGAAGAAAGACTTGATGGTATATTGGGTAATTTTCCAGTTCACATCTCTTGTATGGTTGTGTCCTTGAATAAGTAGAATTCTTTTTGGTATTGTCCACTGAGCGTGAACAGATATATTTACAGATGTATTAATACATCTTTAATTTTAATTTTACATTTTGTAATGGAGATGATTCAGTATTTTTAAGTAATTATTTGGTTCCATAGCTTTCATTTTCATGCAAAGTTTATAATGGCACTACAGCATACCAAGATATCATAAACTTCTTTATGCTGATCTTTAGCAAATGGTTTAGATTCTTTTTGGGTTGCATGGCTAATGAAGGGTTAAAAGCTAACTCCAGCTGAAGGAAGAAGAGGCAGGATCCGGAATGCTTTCTTTGTATTGTCAAGAGAGAACAGTGAATTTACATGAGAATTTTATCAGCATTCTTGGTGATATGCCTACTCTGAATGAATTCCCCACACATGCAATTTTTTGGACTGGCTTCTTTATTCTATCTTTCTTCTTTTGAGATACTAGCTTAAAAGGATGTATCTGCCTTTTATGTCTAGCGAATGAAGCCTTGAGACTTACTTGCCATATATTTCAGACAGACTGTCTAGTTGTTGGAAGTAAAGAGCAATTTTGCAAATAGGTTTGACTTTTACCAGGGGTGAGGTCAAAGCAAAGAATTAGAGAGGGCAGCCACTTCTTTGGCCATCATTTTTACTATAGTTAGTCGAAATGACTCAAAATCTTCTGAGCTTGTGTGCCTGTGTATAAGAAATGTAAAGAAGCTGGACACTTTTAATAGAAAAGTGTACATGTCTTTATATCTTCACTAAACAGGGAGACATAGATCATGGGATCACATCCCTAATCATAGGGTAATTGAGGTTGTGACCTGCTGAGGGGGGTGGGAATTCAATCTCTTACTCAAGCAGAGCCAGCTATGTTGTGACACCAGATTCTGCTAGACTTTATCCAGTTGAGTCTTGAAGACTTTCAAACACAGAGACTGTATAACCTCTCTGGGCAGCTCTATGCAGTACTCCATTTATTGCTGGCTCCCAGGCAGAGAACCATCAGTGAGCCACTACCCTTTGAACCTGATAAAACAGCCTTTTTATTTTTCACATTTGATTTTCCATCCGTGTCCTGGAATGTCCTGACACAGATACAAGAATATTGTGAGAGACAGTGTTCCTTGTGAGAATCAAGAAAAATTGAGTGATCATTATCAATTTTCATTTTCTTTTTCAGAGCTAGAAAAAATTTGGTTAATATTATTGTAATAAGACTTGCAGGTATAATACAATAGTTAAACATATTTTGTAGTGCAATTAATTTAGCTCTCCTGTGTAGATTACTAAGTTCCAAGTCATTAACATGAACTCAATAAAGTCAAATGGAGAAAAACTGTTGTTTTGACTCAGATACTTGTGATTGTTGATTTCTTTTTCTTTATAGATCTTTGCTTAAATTTTCAACTCTTAGCAGAAGACTTTTAAAAGGAGTTTTTTACAAAATTGATGCTTGCAGATGATCTGGCAAAAAGCCAAACTGAAAAATATGTTTACTTAAAATGAGATTTAGATCAAGAAAGAAGACTTGAAAGACTGGTAATGGGTATATAGTACAATAGTATGGTGTAATTTGTTTTTCTAAATTGAGAGCAGTTGTCTATTCTACTTAAAAGCCATTAATCAGTATCTATATGGGTCTTTGCTGTTTTTGATGTGAGTAGAACATGGGACTCTCTATATAACTTTGATTAATTAGTGACATGGGATTTTTCCCAGCATATCAGAAAGATAGAATCAAATGATTACATTAGGATTCATCTGCATGATTCTTAGAAGGGTTTTTTGGTGTGGGGTGGTTTTTTTTGTTTTGTTTTGTGTTTTTTTTTTCTTTTTTTAGTTTTGTGGTTTTGTTCTATTCCTCTTCAGATGTAACTACTGTAAGATACTGCACTATTTCATGGCTTGATTAATTTTGTATAATGTTATGAAATCTGAAACCTGACATTTTAAACTATGAGGTTGATCAGCAAAACCTAGAAAAGAGTAATTCTGCTGGATGTAGCCTGGAATTTTATGCATTACCTAGTACTTCACAAAAAAACCCAAAAACATCATGGTTTACCAATCTGAGTGAAAAATTACTCATACTTGAAGTCAGTGGTGTGTAAGGTAGCTCTTGCACTATTACATGGTATTTGGAGTTCTCAGGCTAGGGCATGGTAGTGACAAGTATTGGGAAATTGCATCTTTATTATTGAAAAGAGGCTGGTGTTTTCTTACTTGAGGTTTCAGCATCATGAGGATAACTTAGGGCTTCTCTCTGTTTTGGTAAATTATAGAAGTTGCAACTTGGTACATTTTGTCTCTTTTTTTTTTGTTATAGGAGTGACACCAGAAGGGTGTCAGAATGACACCAGAATGACTGCTCTGGGCAAGAACATCAAAATGAAAATGCTAAATAATAAATGATTTTAGAGTGTAGTTAGCATGTGTTATCATGGGCCTAGAAGATAACCTGAGGATTTGGGTCTTAAAGTAACTTTTGATTATGTATATCATGTACAAAGAGAGCTATCTCCCATGGGAGGGTCCCCATGCTGGATCAGGGGAGAAGTGGGAGGAGTCCTCTCCCAGTGGCAGACATGTGATGAACTGACCACAACTCCCTTCCCAGTCCCCTAGTGCCACTAGGGAGGAGGAGGAGGTAGAGAAAATCAGAAGTGAAGTTGAATGTGTTTTTAAGTTTTGGTTTATTTCTCATTATCCTACTCCAATATTATTACTAATACATTAAATTTATTTTTTCCCAAGCTCAGTTTATTTTGCTGGTGACAGTAAGTGGTGAGTGATCTCTCCCTGTCCTTATCCCAGTCCAAAAATCTTTCATTCTATTTTCTCTCCCTTGTCCAGCCAAGGAGGGGAATGATAGAGTGGCTTTGGTGGGCAGCTGGTATTTAGCCAGGGTCAACCCACCACCAATACAACCACGTGTATTACAAGGATCATCAGTACAAAGTTTCATCCTTTTTGAAGAATGTCATACCTGACAGATTGGGTTCAAAGCTGTTGTCTGAGTTTCAAAAATTTGTCAGTGGTTGAGTTTACTTTCTTTCCTTCTGTACTTCCTGTGCTCCTTTACTTCTAGAAATTATTAAAATAATAGTTTATCACAGGCTAAAGGGAGATCTGATTTCTAGATTTGATTATTATCATTAAAACCATAATCCTTCTCTCTTACGCTCCTTAACATTGGTATATATATTATTAAAATATTCAGTAGCTGTTGAAGATAAATTGTTCCACAAGATCACCTAATGGTTCAATTAATGGGGTATTTTCCATTTTTGCTTTGTCACTGTAACAAACAAGAAATGCAGCATTTTGACATGCCTTTTGAAACACCTGCTTTTGTTTATGAAAATTAATACAAAAGTAATTTCTTCCCTTGGCTTTGTATTTTTGCCTTTGTTCTTTGTATTCTGTCCTCTGGCCAAGGCATCTTAACAGTAGTCATTATTCTGCTCCTTATAACAGGCTTAATTCCTTTTATTGTCTTTCCATAATTATGTTTAAAAAAGGCAGGCAAACATCTGTTTGCAATGGTAATGATGGCAACTCTTCTGTCAATATGTAGCTGAAGAACAGTGAAATTACATTTCAGTAAACTCAAATTTAGAAAAGGAGGAAAAAGCTTATTTAAAGAATAAGTTTTTGTAACTGGATGCTTATTTAATTCTTTGACATATAATCTTGTCATAGAATCATATAGTGCTTTGGATAGAAGAGACCTTAAAGATCATTTATTACAACCCCCCTGTCTTGGGCAGGAAACCTTCCACTAGACCAGGTTGCTCAAGACCCCCATCCAACCTGACCTCGAACAGGGATGGAGCATCCATGTCTCTGGGCAACCTGCTTTACCACCCTCACAGTAAAGAATTTCTTCCTAATATCCAATCTAAACCTCCCCTCTTTCAGTGTAAAACCACTTTCTCTTGTCCACTATATGCCCCTCTAAAAAGTACCTCCCCACCTTTTTTGCAGGGCCCCTTTAGTTACTGGAAGGCTGCTCAAATGTCTCCGCAGAGCCTTCTCTTCTCCAGGTAGAACAATCACAACTCTCTCAGCCTGTCTTCATCAGAGAGATGCTTCAGCCTTCTGATTATTTTCCCAACCCTCTTGAGCAGGTCCATGTCTGTCTTGTGCTGGGAGCCCTAGAGCTGGACGCAATGCTTCAGGTGGGGTCTCACCAGAGTAGAGCATCATCTCCCCTGACCTGCTAGCCACGCTGCTTTTGATGCAGCCCAGGATACAATTGGCTTTCTGGGCTGCCAGTGCCCATTCCTAGCTATAATTCAGTTTTGCATGCACCACCACCTTCAAGTCCTTCTCTGCCTGACTTTTTTCCATCCAGTCATTGCCCAGCCTCTATCCATGTTTGGGATTGCCCCAACCCAGGTGCAGGACCTTGCACTTGGCTTTGTTGAATTTCACAAGGTTTGTACATCATTCAGTGGGAGATCACAAAAATACCTTGGTTGCAGCCTGATGCACAGTTACTCCTTAGCTGCAAACATACATCAGAAACCAAAGGACTAACTTTCCTAATAGTTTGCATCGTTCTTATATTGTTACCCTTCTTATTATGTATTTTATAAAGCATTGTATTCATTGCATGAACAACAAACCCAAACCCTTTTACAGTTTAAAGAATTTTAATTAGCATTCTGTATGATGAGGCAATTTAGCTGACTTTCCAGAAGTTTTTAATATTTTCTCTGATCGGTCAAAATCTTTGCTTTTTTTACATTTTAGCCTGAAATTACTGTTTGGGATGTGTTACATAATTTTGTCAGTGGGGAACACATTGAAAGTCTGCATTTTATATCAATATGCATCCTTAAATCACTTGAATCCCTTGAGTTTTGCTTGAAAGATGAAGTTTTGGGCTTGCTGAGCTGTGTTGATACCTGCTTTCATTCAGATTTCTAAGCAGATAGAGTTTTGCAATGTGACTGTTTCAGGTTTTCTACGTGAAACATTTCTTCTGGGTGTTGAACATTTGCAGTGGAACCCTTGGCAGCACATCCAAAATTTGCTCCCATTTTACTTAAAAAAAACCCAGAAGGATGGCTACAGACAAGTATCTTACATGAGGAAAAAGCAATTTGCTAGATCTCTCACTTACTCCCCTTTCCCTCTCCCTCTGTTTTCAGCCAGGATTAAGGAACCTTATCTCATTCCTGATATGGTGTAACCATGGCTTAGGTTTTTGAGAAGACTTCTGTGTTAAAAGAACTGAGAGAATGTCTACAGAGTAGAATGATGCAAGCTAGAGGGCAAAATGAGAGATGTGGGTTTTGTTGTTGAGATGGAAATAAGCAATAACATCAGTTAAAAAACAGCAGCATGAAAAGGCATACAAACCTAAAGACAAAATCATTTCCACATACCAGTGAAAGATGGCCCTTTCCAATGTGAATGATAACACTTAAGACTCTCTGTGTCTTGACTGGATGGTGATAATACTAATGCTTACTTACCTAAAAATGAAGGTATATTTTGTGGGCATTAGCCAATAAATAGTTTTGCATATCATATTTATTATTGAATAAATATCGTCTGTTAATGTTATTCCAAGGTTTATTCTGTTTTCAGTGACTTTTTTCAATATAGCTAATGATACTTGAAAAAAGTGGAGAAGAAGCAGTAAGTCAAAAAAGAAGGAGGGCCGCATACCTTGTTAAAGAGTAAAAATGAGTTTTTCTTCAAAATCTGAAACTCTTTTTTGCAGCCAGTATTGTATGCCATCTGAGCTGACTGGGGAGTTTGTGTTCATGCAAGCTTTCTAGAAATCATTCTTCTGGAGTTTTAAAAATTTAGTAATTTAGACTTGTACCATTTGCCATATTTTTTTTTCTCCTAGTGGTAATTTCCTATCTATTTATTGTGTAATGTATATTGTTCTAGTTTAGTCCCCGTCTTGAAAACTGCTTTATTAGCCATTTCGTAAGCAATAGCGTACATTAAAGTGAAATTGAGCCATAATATTACTACACTATCACAGTAATGTGATCATATTCTTTCTACAGTAGGAGGTAGACATAAATCTGTCAATAGCAAAACCTGCAAAATAAAAATAAAAATCCACACCATTGTATTGATGTGTTTTTTAAGATCTCAGGTCTATCAACCATCTAGCCTACATATATTGAACTTATCTCTGCTGCAGCAATGAAGAAATCAATTCTCTAGTTTTGCACATAAGTGTCATAAAAATCAGATCTAGGATGTCATTGTGCTCATTTAGAAGGAATAGATTTATTATTTACATTGAAGTTGAAAAAATATGTGAATGTAAAAAGCATTTAAATGAAGAAGACAATTCTGAATTCCACAAAGCCATGTGGACAGGACAGTCCAGCACAACTGGGTGTAGGTTGCCCTGCTTGAGTAGGGTTGTTGGATCAGGTGCCCTCCAGATGTCCCTTCCAAATATTCTGATTCTATGAATATAAAATGTAGAAGAAACCAAGGTGCCTCCTATCATTACAAATGGAAAATTGATTTACTTTTTTATCATCCTTGCACAGGTTTTAGTGAGGATGTGGGAAACTCATACTATGTAACATTGCTAGACTGAAGAGATTCTGGAGGAGCAAAAGAAAAAATCACGTTTGTTTTTTTTAAAAAGCCTTATGAAGCAAGGCAGAAACCCTGAGTTTAAGTGTCAAAGATATAAAGAAGATGAGGAAGAAACATAGAATTTTTGATGTAAAGAGTAAATAAAGTTCTGCCAGGAACAAATCAAATATTATTGATTACACCTCAGTGCAAAAAGACTCAACTGTATCATCTCACTGTTATTCAGACCTGATTTTAACTCCTTGCCTTGCTCTGCCATACAAAAGAAGTGCATTATTGTTAAAGATCAAAACTGATTTCTGACAATAGAGCCTTAAATCTTGCTCTTGTTAATGATAATAGTTCCCCTAAGTTAACCTGTCTTATTTAAATATATCTGTCTAAAAATGAGATTTTTAATAGAGCATAGTCCCTTAGACTTCCTATATAATTAACTGGGCAAGCAGGCTCCCCAAGAGAGCAGTATATCCCATTTTAAAGGACATCTGATATAGATGGAATGAATAGTCTTCTTTTCATGCTTGTCTGTTCGGATGAATTGGATAGAGGATCTGGGTGATTAGACTAGACAAACCTATGTTTCAGATTGGCGAAGTTAAGCATGATGAATTTGACGTGTAGAGTACCATACAAGCAGACAAACTCGCAGTGAATAACTGCTAGTCATTCTGATGGATAATAATTGCACCATGAATAAATGTTTTAAAACAAAATAATGAATTCTGTTATTAGTTAGAAAATAGGAGTGAGCTGTATGTAGGCAGTTGTATGCAAATTCCACATAGACAGTTATACATAAAATAGATTAGGCATTTCAGAAAAAATAATGAAAATGTAGGAATGACATTATTTTGAAGGGACTTGTTGATTTATTTTATAATAAGGTACACAAGGAAGGAACATTTGAATTGCTGGTGTGTAATAAAGAAAAAACAAGCATCTCTCCTGGATCATAGCTTCTAGTCATTTTTAGAACAATACCTTCAAGTAGGCTTGACTGTTTGTAGGAATAATGTAACTATGTAGAATATAAGTAATTAAATCTAATGAGGGATTATTAGTGAGGGAATAGAATCAGAAATGCTTTAAGCCCTCATTTAATTTTAAAGAGACGGGATGAAAATTTTAAAGAGATCAGATGACCTCATCTGGCAGTATTACTACAACATGACCTTTTAGGCTGTTGTGATCAATTTTATTGTGCATTATATTTGCACAGATTTGAGCTATACCGGTTTAGAAACAACTGTAATAGTGTACAGATAATCTGGTTTTGTGTTACATTTTAATGATTAAGTATTTAGTCTGCTTAGTACAAGGTGATTGGGTTAACAAGTTGGTTTAACAAGTTAAAAATTTCCGTTTCAGAAGAATAATCTTCAGCTGGTTTTGTTGACTGGTTTGAGTTTCATGCAAAGGGTCAGGTCTTTTCAATCTGTGGAACATATATAGGAGAGATAAGTGAGGAAAAGGAGCAGAGTGAGATTATTTTTTTCTTGCTTTATTTCAAGCTTGTATTATCATCCTAAAATAGGAAGTTTCAGACTGGAGGGAACTTGAGAGATTACCTTGTTCTAACCCACTGCAATAGGCAGGGCCAGCTTCCACTAGACCAGGTTGCTCAACACCCCATTCAACATGACCTTGAACACTGCCAGGGATATTTTCTTTATATTGTCCCCTTTTCCCCATCCCCCCATTTTCCTTTTCCAGATATTGATATTTTACTTCCCTATGTAACAGCTGAGAAGATCAAGAAATTATAGAATACATGCATTTCTGTGAAAGTTGATCCAGTAATAATTTTGCAGCATTAGTAGTCAATTCGTTGGTATCTGTAGGCTTTATAAACCAAATAAATCCAAATCATATAATAATAAAAATAGGAAAAATGAAACAAGGCTTCAGAGGTTCACTGTTGTGCTGACTCTTAGTTTCTGTCAATATTTCTGTATTCATTCATATTTGTATTTTAAGCATTCTACTTCTACTGCAGTATTGATTTCTTTTGCCTGCTGGAATGGCTTAATATCTTTGTAGAGGTCTATAAGAAGATACATTTCTGCCTTGTGTTACTGCAAATGAGTAAGATGGGAGGTTATGCAAGGGAAAGGAGAAGCAGATGGACAATAAAAATGGAAGGTGCGAAAGCATAGTAAAAAGAGGGGGAAAAAGAGGGGAAAAAAGAGTAATGGGGCTGTATAAGAATAGAACCGGTTTTGATGGTAAAAGGCAATGACTAAACCCTTCCCATTACACATATTGTTTCTTAGTGATAAATTGTGAGTAAGCCAAATGCAGAGTTTCTATTAAGGTTTTCATTGCTTACTGTAATGATTTCTAAAGTGCATGTAGAGAAGACTTGGTAATTAGTTCATAAGGCTATGCCTTGGCTTTATACAAAGGAATATTGTACAGGTGGGAGGAAAGTATACATGAGTCTCTAGATTTGTTATACACATATAGTTTTCAAAAACCTTATTTGAGTGAGCAATGTGAAAATATGCTAATAAAAATTTATTCCCTGGAAATTCTTAGCTTACCTTTTACTCATCAGGTATAGGACACCTCAGATTATTTCACAGAATAGTAATTTTTTTCTGCAGTGTCCCACGCTTAGAAAATTTTTCAGTAACACATCTAGTGTGGGTTTGAAATTTGAGCAGATGAGATCTGTCATACCTTTAACTATGTTTTACTAAACATACTGTCTTGTTTTGTGTTTCACTACTATTTTCCTATGTTGGTCCCACTGTGTATATTTTAGGTCAGACATCCTGCATGTTTTGACCGTTTCCTGCTTCATTTTTTCAGACAGTTTAAAAAAAAAACAGCTTAAAGAATAGAATACTTTGCAGGTGACATCCATTTTCAGTCTTTGACTCTATTTAGAGTCTTAAAACTTGAAAGTTGTTTACAGCTATGTTTTTGTTTTCATGGTGTGTAATATTGTTTCTTGAGTTTAAATTTATAAAACCTTTTCACTCACCTCTCAATTTCATGTGCTTTGTTGTCTAAGATCTGTATTTCTCTAGCTCATTTATTCATATAGTGTCAGGGGAGGTTTAGTTTCGATATCAGGAAGCCCAGAGGGTTGTTGGGCACTGGAACAGGCTCCTCAGGGAAGTGGTGACAGCACCAGCCTGACAGAGTTCAAGAAGCGTTTGGACAATACCCTCAGGTACATGGTGTGATTGTTGTGGCTGTCCTGTACAGGGCCATCAGTTGAACTTTGATGATCCTTGTGGGTCCCTTGCAACTCAGGATTATTCTATGATTATCAGACTGCAGCTTCCAAACATTTTGATATTTTCAAAGGTGATGCTTGTCTTTGTGAGTTTTCTCCTCCCATTTTTGCAAGAGTGTATAAATATCTGTATCTTATGCCTCATTTAAGAGAGGCTTAAGGATGAGGTCTTGGTCTTGCTCAGACTTTTTAGTCTCTGAACCTTCATTGGAAGGTTCATCCCACTTTTGGGGACCCCTTTCACGGGAATCTGCTAAGGGAAACATTTTCAGTTGTCTCTTCCTCTGAGGGCTGCAGAGTTAGTTATTTTATTAGGAAAAGGGATTGGTGGGAACTATAAGCTTAGTCCAAAAATTGAGCAGAAAGCCCATTATGTTTCTGCTGTCATTTGCAGATTGAAAGCTGGACAATGATGAAGCAATCTCCAACTCTCACTGTTCTAGTGTTAGGGAGGGTGCTGACTATTATTTCTCAAAGTGCTGAATCCTACATTTTGGCCACAACAACCCCCTGCAGCACTACAGGCTGGGGAGAGTGACTGGACAGCAGCCAGGCAGAAAGGGACCTAGTGGTACTGATAGACAGCAGACTGAACATAAGCCAGCAGTGTGTCCTGGTGGCCAAGAAGGCCAATGCCATCCTGGCCTGTATCAGGAATAGTGTGGCCAGCAGGAGCAGGGAGGTCATTCTTTTCTTGTACTTGGCACCTTGAGTGCTGTGTCCAGTTCTGGGCCCTCAGTTTAGGAAGGACATTGAGATGCTGGAGTGTATCCAGAGGAGACAACGAGGCTGGTGAAGGGCTTGGAACACAAACCCTGTGAGGAACGACTGAGGGAGCTGGGGGTGTGCCGGGTTTTTGGTGGACCCATCAAGAGTGAGAACCCACCTCCTTGGCCCTTTGGAGGGGGATTCCCCTGTGAGTTCTGAGCCAAGGATGAAAATCGAGCAGGACTCTTGGTTTCTCGGACTTCAGGCTGTTTATTTTTCTCCTATCTTGAGTTCAGTACGCCATCTACACACCAGACTAAGTGTACAAGAAGGCACAAAATGGACCCCGAACACCCAAAACCGAGTCCTTTTAAAGCTGTTTAGTCCAATTACCTTCTAACATGCGCTTTGTTTCTACTTTTCTACCAATAACTTCTATTAATCTATTCTCATAACACCCATACCACTGCTTTCTCTAACCAATAACTTTTTGCCACCAATACTAAGAAAATGGAGTCGAAGAAGAACAAGAAGGAGATGAGACAACCAAAATCCTCCATCTTGCCTCCTATTCACTCTCGTGTTAAAATTCTAAAACCCTAAATTCCTCACCCTGTGATAAACTACTACTACTACATACGACTATCTAGTTCACATCTGTGGACTCCAACTCATCCCAAAGCCTTGGTAACATTTTCCAGGGACGAAGGTTAAAAGCAGTGTTCTGCTGAGGATCAGGGCTTCCTAAAACAGGCAGAGAAACATTCTCATGTGCCCTGGATTCCAAGAGATTTGGATTCCTGGATTCCAACAGATTTATCTTGGAAAAGAGAAGGTTCCTCTCTACAACTGCCTGAAAGGATGCTTTAGCCAGGTGGGGATTGGTCTCTTCTCACAGGCAACCAGTGATAGAACAAGAGGACATAGTCTTAAGCTGTACCAGGGGAGGTTTAGGTTGGACATCAGGAAGAAGTTCTTCCCAGAAAGGGTGATTGGGCATTGCAATGGGCTGCCCAGGGAGTTGGTGTAGTCACCATTCTTGAAGGTGTTTAACAAAAGACTGGACATAGCACTCAGTGCCACAGTCTGGTTGACATCGTGGTGCTGGGTCATAGCTTGGACTTGGTGATCTCAAAGGTCTTTTCCAACCTAGCTGATTCAGTGATATTGCTATGACCTTTGTTTCCTAGAAAATTATATTTCTGTGAAATTAAAATCAGTATACTGAATGACCTTTCCAGCTGTTGATGGTATTCAAGATATTCTTCAGAGCTCACCTACCTTCCTTTTATTGTCCAGGCCTTCATGCGCTATATTGTTGTTCCTATTACTGAGAATCATGAAAGGCTGAGAAGAACGAGTGTGGGAGCCACTAGTGCTGGGATATATGCAGATTAGCACCTGAAAATTTATATGAACACTTTAAAAGATAATTTTTTTAACTTCCTTATTAGTTAAATAGTTTGGCTGTTGGCTCGTCTGTATCAGAATGCTATAAATATTGATACCTGCATTAATTTTGACCCCAATTATCAGCTGTTTAAACTTTTTATTGTCTTCTATTAACTTTAAGAAAAACTTTGTGCGGCTTTCTTGGGAGCTTACCCAGCACTTTGAATATTGTCAGCATTAAACTTTATTTTTGGGTAAAAAGCCTAAAAATAGATTCCTCAATCTGAGAGGAAATAAGTCTGAAATAAGACAGAGTTAGCAAAAATAAGGCTAGGAGTTAGCAAAACAGTTTGCTTATTTTCTTTTAAGTAGTAAATGTATTAATAGAGCAAGATATCTTGGAAGATATTTTTAGAACATAATTTCATAAAGAGAAAGCAAACATGGGCTTTAGTGAAATGATGCAGGAGCTTTCTGAGCTGAATATATGACAAAGATATTACAAGATACATTACAGTAATTTCATACTTTTACACTGGCAACATCATTTTAATGTGACACAAGTTTAAGGTGATATTTGAATTAATGGTACAGGAATGTAGGGAAGAAATGCAGGTAGTTTTTTGGAAGAGTAGTTATAAAAAAGCCTACCTAGGCAAAGTAGAGTACAACAAATAAGTAGAAGTGGCCTACCTTCATATAAAGCCTTCCTCAACATAGTCATCTGCTTTGCTATGAGACAAATGTCAGCTTCTATAATTGCATGGGTTTGTTTCTTTATATTCTGAATACTTGTTCTGGCAATATTGTTTAATGTATCTGCTGCTAGAATAAAATTGTTATGTGTGTTGTTATGCATGCTGCTTCTGGAACTGGTCTCTAGGCTTCTCTAATTTCCATGGTGAGTTGATTTAATCATTCAAATGAATTCACTGAAGTGGCTGTTATACTATGACAGTGACAATGAGAGTCAAGAGAACTAATTAAAGTTAGAAAAACCAGACTTTGCTGGTAGTAGTCCATCTTTTACATCATAGAAAATTCCTAGACTAACTTCAAAGAAACCATCAAGTATCTTTCTTTTAAGAATTTTATCTCAGTTACTACTGGTGCTGCAATATATTAGAAAAGGTAGCTGCAAATTTTTACTTTATGAAAAAGTCTATTCTCTGCTGGCAATCATTTGTAGTTTAGGCAAAACCTGGTTTTGTTTTGTAATTAAAGGTTAGAATTCTGTAGAGAGATTGATGGTTACGTTTAAGTGCCCCCTTGGGGGTATCTAGGATGTTAGTTGTTTAAAGTCCTGCGATGTACAGCAGAGGTCTAGTTGAAACCATCAGTAGAGGCTAGAAAGCAAATGGATACTTACATGTTAACAGCTGAAAATGGCTTTCTGAAAGTGTCCTAGTCCCTCTCTCAAAAAATTCCTGTGCCAAACATCATTATTCTTTTGTTGAAAAGTCATGTAATATGTAATTGAATTCGTCTTTGAGAGAGGATGTTGAACCTTCTACTTGTATTAGAGTACTGCAAAAGTACCTAACTTAAATGTATTCTGACAGCTTTGTTTCAAGAGGGATTGTTTGAGTTTTCTATAACACTTCCGTTTACGCAGCTGTAATCCAAAATGACCAGACAAGAAGTTGAAGAGAGAACATCTGTGGTTATTTAATCAAACAATTTTCATTTATATCGATAGAGCTCAAGAGCAACAGAAGGAATATTACTTCAGAATGTGAAGCACAAAGGAATGGGAATGATATCAAATGTAAGGGCTGTTAAGTAATGGAGAAAATATGTGTAAAATATACGTTTCTAATATTTTGTGTATCTTTGTGTCCTAAGCTTCTTTACTTTGCACTGTTCCTAGTATTTTCATATACAAATATGGGTATAATGTTTGTTACCTTTTTTCCAAAAAAAATAAAGGTAAAAGTTAAAATCCAGTTAAAATCCCCCAAAATTCATCCACTTCCCTTCAAATAATTTTTATTCTGAATATTTTTTTTTCAGTTTCAAGAAATTTATATATTTATGTAGAAAGTGGTGAGTGAAGCAGGAACTGCTAGCACATGACACACTGCTGTGCCATTCCTGTGCATTAGAACGGTACTCTCCAGAAGAGTCAGCTCTGTGGCTCCTTACTCATAATGCTGCAGTTTCCCAAACATTCAACATTGCAGTTGCAAGAAGCATCCATCCTCCTTGGCTCACTGCACATGAAACCCACCCAATAAATTATACTGAACTGGTTAACTGGCAGCCATTTGGAATGTTTTGTTCTGTATATTTAGTGTTTGTTTTCTGAGAACGTTGTAAACCGGATCAATTCAGGTTTTGGGGAGCTCTAAAAAAGCTCTATCACAGTTGGAATGGGATGTTCAAGATAAAAAGGTAAAGGCAAAGGGTTGCAGAATGAGGAGAATACTGTCTTCATTTGATGCTGTGCTGGGTGATGTTAGGTTAGTCTGTTCTTGAAATCACAGTGCAAGTCAATGGATTTTGGAACTTAGCATTCAGGTACACAAGTGTGTGTGTGTGTGTATGTATGTGTTTGAAGGAGGATTGGTGCTTGCAGAGAATCTGGAATTTCCTTCACATACACATTTCTGTTTAGGCTTTTGCAACACATAGGAAATTATTTTAATTTTGCAGTGAAATCTTCAGCTTGATATATTCTTTTAGGTTTGAATTTTATTCCATAGCTCGGCTAGACATTGGTACATATAAGTCTACTGACAAAATGTTTTGGTATAGTTGATACTAGATTTCTTGCTTGAGATTTTTTAATATTAATTAATATTCATATTAAGGAATTCAATGGAGTATCTCCCAGAAAAAGTTGCTCGTTCTCTCTTGGATTAGTATTTAATCTTTCTTCTAGAGAATACATCCTGCAGTTTAGACATGGTTCACGTGACTCAGTAGCTAAAAATTTCCACCTCAATTTATGTTGCCAGTAAGGTTTTTGAGTTTTTTTCTTTTAAAAACATCAGCTTACTATATTTCCCAATTAGAAACCCTCTCCTCTTTGAGTTTTATGATTTACAGGGTATTAAATAACTAATGATAAGCTGTAAAAATTCATTTTCCCCTACTATTAATAGAGAAACGAAAAGTGCACTAACAAAATTCGTATAGAACTGTTAATGTTTTCAGTAAAGTATTCATTTCAGGAAGGTTGGAAACTCTGTCTCTGATATTTTGAACCTTACTATCTTATAGATTTTTTCCAGCTGATGTATTTATTTTGCTGTTTTATCATCAATTTATAAAAAAAAATTGATCTTTTGCAATGTATTTCTTGCAATGTAATGTCAAGGTTTCTGCTCTCACTGTACTTTTTACTTTAGACTTACTGAATTTGATTTCTACTTTTGTACCATGTTGCATTCAGTTTTTGAAACTTCCCTTGTCAGAAAACCTGCTTTTATTTTTTTTTGGCAATTTTTTTTTTTTGTCTTTCATGAAGGTAAAATTCTTTTTTTTTTAAGTTACATTCGTGAACTGAAGAAGTGATACACTTAGCTTTCTTCTTCTTGGTTCACTCTGTCTCATAGCCACTAGCAATAAGCATAATTTCGTAGTGCCCGTGGTGGTTCCTTGGGAAAGAGATCACATTTTATATACTTTTTACTGTAGCAGGTAGTACTCATTTTCATTAGGAATATATCTGCTGTCTGTGTCAACGTTACAGGAAAGTAAAAGGTAAAGTGATTATCTTGCTTAAAGATATCTGGAAAAATAGGAGTTGAAGAATAAAGTTTAAAAATTTAATGAGTTTCATCTTTCTCAAAAAATGTTTGAAATGTTTGGTTAGAGTACCCTGCATGAAACTGTTGATGATGAGCATAACAATACTAACTTAAGCTTTCATTTCTTCTATTTATTACCAAAACCTAGGGTGAGCTATGTAACTTTATCAGGATACATATTTTCGGGAGATATATATCAAATTATTCAAACAATCAGTAATGAAATATAACTAAGAATTTATTAAGGTTCAAAATAGGACAAAGTGATGAAAGCATCTACAGTAATAATCAAATGGGATTCGTCTGAGATTTCTCACACTTTTTTCCTGGAATGCCTGGTAACTAATCACACTGTGAGAAGGGACTAGGGCTAGGCATGGTACAGCTACTTAAATGCTGGCTACAACACACTCTTCACATGAAAAATAAAAGTGTTTGTACATTTAGGATGCATATTTACACTAAATAAATTTTAACAAAACCATTGATATGCAGAAATGTGACTTTGTAAGCTGTATTTATGGTCATTCCTAATTCAGTGGAGTAGTCAGAACTCTCAATTTTATCTAGCACTACTGTGTTTACTTTACTCCTCACAATAGCTCAAGGGTAAGCTAAAAGAAAAGATATAATTCATTTTGGTGGTAGACATTTGATAGGACTTGATTATGCAAATTGATTTAAATTTTCTAGTGCATGTGAGCCTCTGGTACTAAACTTTTTAACTCTCATAGATAAAATATATTTTAAAAACATGTTTTGAGAAAATGGGCTTAAATAGATAAGTAGGATTTTTTGTGTTGTTGTATCCAAAGGGAATATGTTTTACTGTTCTAATGTTTCAATTAAACATGGTTAGAAGCTACACAAATTACTGAGTTTTTAATGGCACTTATGGTCATCACAATTCAATATGGATGACTGAATTTTACTGTCAATTATGGATAGATAGTTCTGTATTGTTGTTTACTAGGAAATGATGCTTCATGCTGTGTCAGTTTTTGCTGAAATAAATGAAGAATTCACTAAAAATACTACAAACAAATGTCAGAGCTTCCTCAAAGGAAATTCCCCAAGTAGTCTCAGTGTAGGACAGAGCTAAAAATTAGTCTATTTTGCCAGAAATCAGTTTTTCAGAGATTTTAAACATTTTTTTAGTAATTTTCAATGATATATCAAGGTAATATATGCTAAGTCTCAGAATGTATTAATTTTCTAATGTCTTTTTCCATTATTTAAATAAATGCAGGATGTGCTATACTTTGTGTGTTTTCCATTTCTGTTATTTCGAGGTAGACATCTTGCCCTTTAAGGCCTGTTATTTGACCCCTTACTTTAATGCAGAAAATTTGAAAATAGGTTTCTCAAATATGTATCATATTATCTCTAGGTTCTATGCCAGGATTCAGTTAATTTAGCCCTCTCCTTCAAGGAACATCTCTTCACATTAGTGTGCTTGACCATATACATTAGCTGAGTTTGCAGTAGCAATTGGAAACTGAATTTACAGAATACATTATATTTCTAGTCCTCTCTAAACTTATCATAGCTTAATTATAGAAAGGCATCAAAATGTATAGAATTATGGATTACTCTCTAAACGTACCTAAGAACAAAACCTTTTAGCAGTAGTCACAATTACTGTTATGACAGTTTTCTGTTCTGGGTTGGTTGGTTGGTTGTTGGCTGGTTGGTGTTTTTTTAGGTGAGTTTTTGTTTGTTGTTTTGTTTTGTTTTGTTTCTTATTGCTGCAGAGTTGTTAATTGTATCTTTATCAAAAACCTATATGAGGTGTTTTAAAAATAAATCAATAGCAAATGCAAAGAACTAATAGGAGCCTTAGGTGAAACTCAGGAGGCAGAACAAAGTCCTTAGTTAGAGGCTGCTGCAAATCAGCTGAAAATCAGCTGCTGCAAATTTGGGAGATTAATTTATAGACATGACTGAAGGATAGCTCAGGAATGCAATATTTATTAAGGGTATGGGGAGATTCATTTGAATTAAGAGAAGTAGCTTTTCTCAAGAGAAGTGATATGGGATATGCTGACCTGAAAATACAGAAATAAGAAACAGGACAGATGAGTGTTGGAGCCAGTCATTCCATTATAGAAGTTCCATAGAAGTTATATTCCAATTCTAATATGTCCAATTAATTTTTTTATAGACATTTTTGTCTTCTGTCATTCTGCTTAATATCCTGAAGTGTTAGCAGCTTTTTGAATACTCTGGAGATCTGTTAACAAGTCAGAAACTACCCATGACTGACATTTCTCCCCAGATGAAAGTTAAAGATTCCATTCGATATGACAATTTTGGTTGAACCAAAATCTCATAAAAGCCTTAGAGGCTTAGAGCCTAAAAGCAGTTCAGAAGGGCAGATTTAACCATCAGCTTGAAGCAGTACTTTACCCTTAGTCAGGAAATAAGTTAACAGCATTTTAATGTGTGTTCTTTAGACTGTAAACAAGCTGCAAATTCTTTGTGGCTCTAAAATACAGACAGCCCTGGGTGACAGAGTGGGTGAAATGGTCCATATCTGATTTTCAGTTGCCTTGTTCCATTGAAGTAGTTAAAACAATTTTGCACTGAATACATAGGAGAGAGCCAGGAGATAGCTTGTATGGAGACAGACATCTACATTGGCAAGAGGACTAACAAGAACAGGCACACACCTTTCAGATCTGCCATTTTAGCTAACAAAAGGTTTTGTTATCTACAAACTCAGTTAATATGCCTACAAAAAGAATATTTACATCCTCAATTACTGTGAGTTCCCCTTCATCTGTTTTTTATAGTCATGCTGATATATTTGTATATGTTTTCAAAAGTTTTCAGTCTGCCACGATTAAATGAACTTATCTTGCCCTGAACAAGGCAGGACTCTGCTGTCTCTTGCCAGTGACTCAGGTGAGCTATGAACATTACTCCAAGATCAGAGACCCACTTACTTTCTTAAAAAACAGTCTTACCTTGTTCTAATCTATTCCTGCTGAAAGACTTAATTTTCTTATTTACGATCCTCTTACCTATATTTAATTGTAACTTTATGGCCATAAAGTGAATTCCATGCCTAATTTACTGTTTCTTTTCCTCTGAAGAAAATAACAATTTTAGAATAGCCAACATATATTGTTTTCCTTTTTACATAGCTAGTGGTGTAATACTTGCTTCTTGGTGTAGTTTTAGTCTGCAGCAAATATTGAGTATGGTTTAAGATTCATGGATAAAAATAGACTTTTGCATTATTTTCTATGTGTTATCTCACACGTTCTGTATTTTGCCACTGTATTAAATATGCTCATTAAGAACCAATGTCCTGTAAATCCCAGGAGGCAAATTTAATGTTATCCATAGCATAGGGTGTATTCAAACATCTGTTTATTGCAGAGCAGTGGACCACAGAATATGCTTCTGATGTCCAAATATAAAATGATCCTCACTACAATCACATGCTTCAGTCTGAACTTGACTTTAAATGAACTGCAACCAAAATACTTTTATAGTCGTTCTCATCAGTGCTTTCTTTATATGCCTGTGTATACAAATTATTTATGTTATGGTTACAATTACTGTCAGCTGTGCCAAGGAGGTGATTAAATCCTGAGTATTCCTTAATTTTTGCATTTATTTTGATCAACTATTGAAAAATATAACTGCTTCAGATTTTATTTTCAAATGGAAACTGCTAATTTTATGTCAAGTTAATGCTAAATAAAGCTGTTAATTCTTGCAATTAAAATCCTCTCTCATTACATGAAAATTGCTGTTGAGAATATACAGAAACACCATCAGTAAATGACTTTTTGTTTCAGTGGTTGTTAGATTTAAGACAGAGAAAGTATTCCATCCCCTGAGATTGAGGATGAAGTCAAGTATGACAAAACATCAGTGTGATGAAACACTACTTGGTTTATATTTTACACTAAATGGAATTCTAGGAAAACAACACCAGGCTACAAAATTCATTGAGATAAAAAATAGTTGGAGGCTGGGGAAATATGGGGTCAAGGGAGAAGGAAGCATGATATAGGCTTTTCCTGTCTTAAACACTTCTGAAGGCAGGTCTTTTTCTAACTGGTATCAGAGATGCGATGCAAAGATAGATGAGATCTTTGATCAAGTTCAGCATGGCTGTCCTTATGTTTTAAAGTATTTAGGAGAAAAAATGATCGTTCAAAGAATTATACTTTCCTTGTTTTGCTTATTTGCAAATTAAAAAAAAAAAAAAAAAAAGGTTTATTTTGTGTATGATCCAGATAGGAAAACCTCTTATCTAATCTTGCGTTTATGCAGTGTATCCTTGTACAACTTGTCTGTAGAATGGAATTTTTACTTCTAATCAGGTATTGGGGGGAAGAAAAAAGTGTTAGTGCCGCTATTTAGTTCATTACAGCATGGCAAGACAGTGGGTTCAATGGGGTGCTCTTGTTCCAGTGGATAATTCCTGTCAGAGGAAATGCAAATGAAAAGGGTCAGAAAATGGCTTGTATTCCCTTCCTGATTTGAAATGTAAATGTACTGCTAAAAATCTACCACTGGAGACAGGAATCAAACAGCTTTATGAAGTGCAGGCTAACAGCACAAAGTATCTTTTGAGAGACTGATTTGTACACTGGAAATGCTGTTTGAGAGCAACAGGCAACTGCAGTCTGCCTTCTCTGGGACTGTATGGCATGGTGAGTCAGCTGAAAAGGAATCTACAGACTTGTAAAGAAGTGCAAAAGTTAAGGTTAAATATCATTTGTTATCTTAATCCTTTTTTCTTTTTGCTGTGTTAGAAATACAAAAGTGGTGTTTTAAATCCACACCTGTTCTCTGTCACAGCCATTTGAAAGCATTGATATACCGTGGAATGGAGTTGGAGAAGTTGGGAATTAGTTAATTCAGTGAATAGGGATGTTGCCACCTGGGAGTTCAGACTCTCTGGAAAGAGAGATAGAGCAAAATAGTTCCATGGAAAGCCTGAAAGGAGAGTAGGTGGTGTGGGTTGTTTTGGAGCTGTAACAACTGCCAACCCATAAGCAAATCCCAGGACTGACTGTGCATTATGTTCTTTTCTTTTCTTCCAACCACCCAATCTACCAAGTTTCAAACTAAGATTGTAAATCAATTATAACATAAAAACTTTGATCTTTTGCTGTAAACATACCTTAACATTATAGGTTTGAAAATAAATGAGGGGGTTGTCCAGAGATATTCTAATAGCTCCTTGAAATGTAATCTTATTAATACAATGCAGTAAACGTAGAAGATGTTCAGGACAACAAAATTCAACTGGAAGGTTTTGTATCAAGTTATATGATTTATATGTAATCTGTACACTAGCATGCAATATCTGTATACTTCTTTGAAAGGAGTATACACTACATGCTGTTTTAAAAGGTCAGCCATAAAGAGACAAGAAAATAAAGATGAATATCGTGAATGTGGATACATTAGTCACTCTGACTGATAGAAACAGTGAAAAGATATTGTAATCTATAAATATAATTTGATTTTTTAATCTCTTTCAATTTTTTTATGGTACACCTGTACTGTAGTCATATTTATAATAACACTGACTATAATTTCTGACTATAAGTTCTCATCATCCTTGCTCCTTCTTCTTAGGTTGGTGACGATGTATTGATTTGGGATTTGCCTTTCGAGGAGCTGACAGTGATTATGATCTTTTGTCTTTCCATCCTATGCCCCTTCTCTGCGTCCTTAGGATGTACTCACTATCTCTTGTCTCCTTACCTTGGTCATTCAACCCTGTTCTTTACCTTTCTGTCTTGATTTATCTGCAGTACACTGATCTTTGATTTATCTGCAGTACACTGTTCCTCCTTTTAGCTTGTTTTTCTAATTGGCATGTGCTATGAACTTGTGTGTGGAAGGCCTTTAAGGCTGACTAATGTCATTTTCACTAATATATCCATTTATATAGGCCTTTTGTAATTCCTTTTTGTTATTTCCTTCCCCTCCCCTGTATTCCCATTTATTCTGCAGTCATATCAGTATTAACATTTCTATTACAAATCTCTGCACTTCTGTGTTTTCCTAGGTGTGTGTTTGCTTTAACTCTTTATACCACTGTAGCTGTAGAACTACCAGGGTACTAAAATTTAGAAAATCACATTGCAGTTGGTGGTAAATGGCTCACTTGCTAATATAAGTAAAATGCTGCCATAGTGGGTCAAACGATGTGATATTTTCTCTAAGGAAATATTTTGGGTCATTGGTACCTGTAAAATCAATGAAATTATGAGGAAAAAAATATAAGAGAAAAGTATTCCCATCTCCAAAAAAAGGTGTGTAGTATGATGGCACATCAGTTTTAGAATTATACTAAATCTGTCCTATTTTTTTATCTGTAACAAACTTCCTTTTGATCCTTGATGAGTCTTTGGGTCTTGATTAGGGTGGAAAGATACACTGAATCTCTGAATGTTTTTCCTTTCTTTCATTTTCCCCCCACTTCTGTCAGTGTATGAAACTAGTCCTCCATGATCAGAAAGACTGTTGAAAAGGCAAAATTAGTTTGGTTCTGAATCGCCCCAGGAGCTGATAGGCTTATCCAGGGATTCCTGAATGGAGTGGACCTCAAAACCATGTCCCTCTCTCTTGGTGGGTGTTGAATGTGTCCTTGCAGGAATAGCTGTGCTTTGGAGCAGTGATTCATCATAATCTCATGCAGCTGGCTGTGTTGCTGGCAATACAGAAACAACTGGTTAGGACAGAGGCCAAGGCAGGTGTTGTGTACTTGAAGGGCCCTGGCTTGTCTGTTGGAGAGTGCAAACACAGGCATGTGCTTAATCAGCGTAAAACCTTTTTAGCCTGACAGATAGTGGGTGTGTGGAAAGCAGGAGTATGCCTTTTCGTTACATTTTCATCTTTTAGACAAAACTAAGGTGGTTTCAATTTGGAACAGCAATTGCTGCTAATTTTTTTCTTAGATAATACTCTGATTCACTTATTATTCTCTTTTGTAAAAGATACCATAGGCTATTGAAAGTATCGGACTTCTCTGCATTAGCAGATCTATTTTAATAGTAAGCGTATTACATACTTCCCATTATGTTTCTTATTTTTAAATAGAGGCAAGAAGTAGAAGAAAATTGCATTGGTGTTTTCAACTGGATTGAGCAGACTGCCTGAGGAAAGTGTGGATGAAAAAGTGCAGACTTCTGTGACTTGAACTTCAGCAGAGGGATGACATTTTTCTCCAATTTCCACTAGTTGAATTGTATCCACAAGAAGAACTTTTTTTTGTTTTAAATGTTTGTAGTTCAGCTTCTAATCTTCAGTTGCCTATCATCAGATCCTGGATTCTGTTTGCTGACCTACCTGTAACCACTTAACACACTGTAAACTGATCACCTTGAAAACAGTTGCATAGGTACAGGGGACTTAAGCAATTTTATGGTACTGAACTGCAACAAAGTAGATCTGTTTAAGGGAAACTCTTGAACTGGTGATTCTGGGTACAGGAAGTTTTGAATTTGAGGACTGATTACTGCATGAACACTTTCTAACTTTAAAGTTTATCCAATAAAAAAATTAGTTACTCAACATCATCTCTGTAAACCACAGAATTGAGAGGCCATGATAGAACCGCTGGATCAGTACTTTGAAGCAGGAGTGTTGTTTTCTTTCATAATTGACCCATGTGTAGCATTATGTAAAGCTCAATATGCAGTAAGTATTATGTGTGTGTATATATATATATATATGTGTGTGTGAATATATAGCACATAATTATTCAATTGTCAGGAAATAAGCATTTCTATATTTATAACAGTTTCTTATCTGTTTTGTCGCCATCATAATTACCTGCTAAGAATGGATAAGGGTGGCAGATTTTCATAACTTCAAAGCATTTACTTGACCAATCCCAGAAGGTGTCTTTCAGTTTGGAAACTATAAGATACCTTGTATTAACCTCACAAATTTATACCATAGATTTTTTTTTAATATATTAGTGTTGATACATGCCAAAAATTCACTGTTATATTTCAGGAAATATTTAATAGATTAATATGAAGTGGTTGTGTTTATTTCTTGCAATTGATATTTTCCACAAAAAATAATACTAAATAACTTTGGCAATTACTTCATAGCAGTAATTATTTGTCTAATTGTAAAATTCTTCTTTCCATGTGCTCAGTTTTCAGAAATACCAGCAATTTTGGAATACTTTTTTGTGTAACTTATCAATATGTCCTTTCAGGTAATAAAGTAAACAAAAAATATAGCTATTTAGATGTTTCTAGAGTTAGATATTTGCTTCAAGTAATCAATTGGTTCACAATTAAGGATATGCATCAGTGAAGACAAGCGCATAATGAAGATAAAGAATGGCTTTGAAGGCTTCCCAATCCTAATATGAAATAATTAATTTAATTAACCCAAAATATAGGAAGCTCTGGCAGTTATTAAAAGGCTTGTAAATCTGAGCAGACTTTTTTCTACTGATGGCCTGAAGGGGTCTGCAATTTTGTATGACATATTGCAGATGTTTTCAGATTTTTTACAGAAGGTTTGGATATACAATTCAGCAGATCAGCTGCTATCAATCAAATATATTGATGCATGTTTGAAGAAAATATTTTTCCTTTGACTTCCAGCCACAAGGAGGCTTTGTGAAGAAAGGCTACCCAGTTGGTGGAATTGTATTAATAGATTTTTAGCAAAGTATAACTGGAGAGACCATGAGAGAACATGTAATTAGGCTTTACTGAAACTGTGAGTCCAAAGGACTCTTTATATATTGAGCTGTGTAGACTGATGAGACATAATGAGCACTAATTCTTTTTGAAAGAGAGATAGAAAAAAAAATAAAAACCTATGGGCAGAGGTGGCTCTAGAAGCTGTGGTGCCTGACTCAGTATTTGAGAAAGGATCAGGAATGAAACTGGGGAAGTAGAACTAGTAATTTCTCACTGGGTGGTGTAGGGATCTAAATGATCTAAGGTCATGATGTGAAGTGATGGGATGGGACAATACAAGGTGATCTGACCTGGCCAGTGTTTATGCTGGTTTGTAAACTACTGTTTTAAATTACACTGAAAAATTCACTATTTTGATGATCCCTTAGTTACCTAGGCATGCTGTTTCAAACCTTACTTATTGCTACAAATATGGGGTTTTTTTTCTAATTTTCTTGTCTAATTGTACACTGATGCCACTTCAGCCCATTACCTTTAATGCTGTCTAAAATGGACGCGAAGAACTGTTTACTGCCTTTCTCTTTACAGTTCCTTTGTGTTTATTTGAATACTTAAGAGATTAGGTCTTTACTTCAATCATCTTGTTTCATTGTACAAAATTAACTAGCTATATTTTTTCTACAGACCTTTATATTTTTCCTGTATTTATAGACTGCTGATTGCACTTGCTGCTCTTCTCTTGTCTTCTGGATCCTCTGCAGTTTATCAAAATTTTCCAGACTATTAGGGTCCTAAATAGGACAGAATATTCTACCTAAGAATAGTACTTGCTAGTGCTGAATACAGTAGAAAACTTGCTTAATGCATTATAGAATTATTGAATGATTTGACTGTTGGAAGGAACATTAAAGATAAACTACTTTCCAGAGTTTAAATGAGAATGGCACCTTCATTCTAACAAGCATGACACAATGTCTAACAAGAATGTTACAGCATAGTACATTCTGAAGAGGTTTCTTCACTTCTTTCTTTGATTGTCACTGTCTTCCTTGACATTTTACATGGTTTACCCCTTTATTTAGAATGTCTGTCACTTCTGTAGGCAATTAGATCCCAGGATCTTGTTTTTCCCCAGTGTGTCCCAAAATATCCCTGTTAAGGGATCAAACATATTTCTTTTTAGAAACAACATTGCAGTGCTGACTCATGTTCAGTTCATAGACATCTTTACCACAAATACTTTTTTCCCATTGCAGAGAGAAATAATATCTCTATTCAAGTGGAAGATGGCAATTCTAATCTCGAATGGTAGGCACCCACTCCTTTATAAATGGAATTTCAAGTTTGTGCAATAACATAATGAAGAAGAGATGCAGATATCAAAGTACGATATTTTCAGAAAGTATTGTCTGAAAGGAACAAAGACAAACGTATTTCTCACAAATTGTGTGTTTCCAGACATTATCAGGAGCACAAGTTCAATCATTCTGTTGTCCTATTTACTAAGTCTTTTTAGAGCAAGTCTTGCCAGTGGCAATCAGTATTGAAATAATGAGAAGTTTGTCTTAGCTGATGTATTAGAGGCAATGGTATTCTGATCATAAATGATGAGATCCATTGTGACTTGCTGTAGACACGTAGACGTGTCATCATGGCTCCTGTAATACTCAACAGGGAAAAATACTATCTTCAGGGCTTAGTTCACCACTCTGTTAAGATTGCTAAGTAAAACTTCATGAATAATTTCAAAGATATTTCTCTTTTTCTTCACTGACTGAAGAGTGGATTTAGATCTCTAGCATAAACCATGTGTTGACTGCAAATGCTTGAGGTCAGTTGAGGTTAATCCCCATGTGGTTTAGAAATAGTTGTTTACAAAACATCCATAAAGCCAGAGTAACTATAGTATAAACATTTATATTGTGATGAAGTTTATATTAATTTTTTTTGTAAGAGGGATTATGCATTTATTTGTATGTAGTAATGTTAAATGCAAACAGATTCGCTAAATATTTTTGTTTAGCATTTGGTAGCATTAAAATGTAAACTTCCAAAGAATATGCGTTTTTGTATGTGCTAGTTTGAGGATATTTTCCGTATCATCTGTACCTACTTGGGAAATATTCTGACCATGAATGTTTTGGAGTTCACAAAATTCTTTGCAACTAAAGGATATTATTAGATCCAGTTTTAGACTTGCATTAGCTGATACTATTTTTTTCAGAAATTCATGGTGGTAAACAAGAAATTGTGCTGGATTTGTAATAAACTGTTCTTCAAATATGCTTCTAACAATTAAAACAGCAGTCAGGTTCGAATCTGACTATTTCAGATAGTCAGGCTAATTTTGCAGCCAGTGCATGTTCATTCTAGAGAATTTCTTACACATAATAAGGAAGGAAAGAAATAGGAACTTGGACTCAAGAGGACTTTTGAGGAGGTGATACTTGTTTACTATTGCTCCTGCCATAATATCTTTTATCTTCTTCAGCTGCTTTGCTTGCCAGTAAGGAGTGATAATGAAGGCTGTTTTATTTTTTAAGTGCTTACTGCATACTTTGAAAGGTGTGAGGATAAAAGATTGCAGATAGAACCAGTACATTGGCCCTTCTGTAAATGCACTCTGCTCATTATCTTATGAGCATAATGAAATGGAAATCAGAGAAAATTAAATAAGTCATAGCTAAACATTTACTAGAGCCAAGATGTGAATCAATATGTTTTAGAGTTCTATTTCTGGCCAACACACCAAAACCTTCCCGTGGTTCTGTTTAAAATGTCACCTGGGTTATAATTTTGACTGGATTTGTGCTGCCTCATAAGCAGGACATGAAACAAATTGTGCATGTCAAATTAGTAGGAAAAAAAAATGGGTTTTGTTTAAAAAAGAGACTGAAAATATAATGTGCCTTATTGCCATAGGAAATTAAAGAATTTTGTACCTGCTGGCTTGTAACACATATAACTCTGGGTAATTTCAAAGCTTCTTTCCACCATCTAGTTGAGATATTGCCTGCCCTACTACTTGAAACACCTCTGAATCTGTCAGGCAGAATCAGTGGCTACACTTTAGCTCACCATTGTATTTAAATGTGGAGAGCTCATCTTGGGTAAATATAGAAATAAAACAAGTTGAAAGGGCATGCTAAAGTTGCATATGAGACAGATGTTAGAATTTGTTGTAGTAATTTCTCCACTGTTTAATGATAAGCAGTTACACACATCACTTCCCAAACTACATATCTTGTTCTGGTCATTCAGTATTGTATACAAGTCACCCCCCCAGACATTAATTCTGTCCAAAATCGAGCCATATCTGGTCCAAGAAGCAATGTACTTCTAATTTATCTGTATCGATTTGAGTCACGGGTTATAGATACATGCAATATTGCTTGTAGTTTTATTTGGGTTTTTTGTTTGCTTAGCATTTTAGGGATGGGCTGGGGGTTGGGAAGACTTTGCCTTGTCCTCGAGGCCTTGAGTTTTGAATTAGTTTTGAGACATGTAAATGCTTCAGCAATTTTCCTGCTTGAGATAGGAGACTCAATCTGGCACTCCAACTCGTCAGAAAAATCATGAGGTATTTATTTCTGATTAATATTTTAGGTTAATTATCTAGTCAGTAGTGTAAGGCATATGAATGTGCACTGTGATTAAACTCTATTTCAATAGAATATTTCAGATGTATTTTTTTAAAAGGCCAGGGGACTATGCCAAGGAAAAAAAAAAAAAGAGAATAGAATATATTCCATAATGTTCAAGTCTGTATTGAGACAATGACTGAAGCATCATAATGTGCATTTAAATTACAGTCTTTAGATACCATTTGCTAAGTGAAATTAGCTTTACCTCTTTCATATACGGTGCATGTGAAGAAGGGCCAGGATTGAGATACAAAGTTCTGGCAGGGCAGGTAGGGCATGAATTAAATTGGTCAGTACTGTCATAAACCTTAATTCCTGGGAATTCAGGTATCTGGTCTAAAACAGTGTCTGTGTCTTCTCAAGATCCTAAAATTCAGCCTCAGATTTTTTTTAAAGCCCACATTTCAAAAATGACAGGATAGGTAAAGAGGGAGTGAAGTGGCACAGCTTTTCTTTTTCAGTAGTGGCCCCTGCCCCGTGGGGGGGGGCTTCAGCTCACCTTTCCCCTGCCAGAGAAAATTTGTCACCCAGGACCACACCATGACTGTGGTGACACAGGGTGTGCTGAGGTGAAGATTTCTTTTCTTCTGCAAACTTTGGCAATGGAATTTTTGGCTCTGAGTCAACTGAGATGCCTGCTGGACTTTAAGAACCTCAGAAATGTTTAAATATTGTAGTTAAAGTTATTGAGGTGCCTGGTCTTGTGTGTTCTTACTTGAAATTTTTCCCTAAGTACAGAAGGAAACATGAAATTACATACATACAAATTGCTGTTAGTTTAAAAAAAATTGAATTTTAAAAATATTGTTCCATTTTGATGTTTTTAGAAGCAATTAGTGTATTACCTTTAATCAGTAGATTTTAGAACCTTACTACTTGAACTAATTTTTCAGATCTGTTCACTCATAATGAACATCTACCATTACAAGTGTTATGTTGGAGTCAGCTCCCATGTCATCTCTTCTGAGAGCCGATTATATGTCAAAAACTAAAGTTTGAAAAATTTAACAGATTTGTGTCAGATTGTCAGGTTATGCAAATCAGCCTATTATCACTGAAATTAAAGGAGCTGTACTGATTCATACAAGCTGTAGATTTGGTTTATTGCTCCCAGGTATATCAAGGATATTGTGAATTGTGTCCACAAATGCTCACTTCCTCTTGTTCAAATTGCTGATGCACTAGGTAGTGCTCTTTGAACTATATTCCTGAATATAAAGTTCCTTCTTAATTTGCTGAATGTTCTGTTTAAATTACATTTAGAGTCAGAAAGTCACAGATAAAATATTGTAAGTTACGCACACTGTTGAGATCCCCACTGCTAGAAAAGGTTAGTGCTGCCACTGATAAGAGCAAAAGAGATCCTTTTGTCCTCTTGGTTCCAGAAAACTAAGTTCTGTCTTGAGAACCTTTCAAATTACAGTTTCTTCATTTGCTTTTTCTTGCTTTATCCAGGAGTTACCCAAAAGAGGTGATGATGTTAAATATTATGATAAAAAAAATCTGACTATTACTAAGACTTAAAGAAATTGTCCTGTAATTTCTTCAAAACTTGTTTTTACTTTGTTTCCCTATTAGAAATAAGAATATTTTCCTAATAAATATAACATACTAGGGAAAAAAGAAATCTTAAAATATTTTATAATATTTTAAATACAATAATTTTAACATAAGGGATTTTCTTTTAGGTAAGGTTGGTTTAGATACATTTGTGTTGAAATAGCTACAGGTAGTGACTGAGAAATGAGAAATTCCAACAGTTTTTGTCTTTGGGGTATTGGAACGTAATTGAAAATATCTACTCCTTTTGTTTGGTGTATATTCAGATGATGAAGAAAACACTTTTAAGACTGATATATTATCTTACTTTTATTCTTATTGAAAACTGCATGTATTTTCTATCTAAATATTCAATTTCCTGAGAAAAATTACTTTTTTAATCCACATACTTAGAAAAGCATTGTAGAGCTTTGTTTCAAACTACCTATTATCTTGTAATGTGATAATGCCATATATAATTAATCAAATCCATTTGATTTTCTTTAATTTGTAGACCACCTAAAAAAACCCAAGCCACATTCAAATTGTGTGGTTCCTGATAGAAATTTAAAAACCTCCTGTACTCTAACTAGTAGTCTTCAATAATGTATAAAATATGGTTAGAAAGTCTTAGGGAAATCAGCCTTTTTTTTTTTTTAATGGCAACTTTAAAATACTGCTGCTGGAAAAAAGTTTCATTTGGAAAAGCAAATTGTTTTTTTTTTCTCAGTAAATGTATTGTGACTAAGTAATAAATGCTGCTGGATTTCATTATTCAGCATTCCTCTAGTGGTTAAAAGATAAATATTTTCATATTCTGCAAAATTATTTGGAACATCAGGATCATTGTTACCACAGCTGTGGATAGATCCTGGTATTGTAATCTCTGTCAAGAAACTCTTTCGCATATGCAAAACAGCTGCTGATTATTTACAGAGAAGAAAAGGGCTGTGTGAAGGCTGTGTGAGGTACTGTGCTGGGTATGCTGGGTGTAATTTGAAGAGAGCGAGTAGGGAATTGTTCGAGAAGGACGGAGCCTTAGCTGCCCTTTTCAGCTGTGAGTCTCTGTTACTGCTCAGGATGATGTGATGCTTCCAGAAATGACAGTATAAAACATATGCCTCTTCTGTGCTAACTTTAATGGACTCCGGGCTTAAACATAATTAGAAATTACCTTGCATCAATTCTGTAAATTCGTAATAGGAAAACCCAAACAACTTGAAAATCATGAGGTAGAGATCTCTTACATGAAAACCAGGCAGTTTAGTAAGCTTGGTTTTCAATTGGTTCTGTCCCTGTAAACTAACGAATGAAAATTATTAATGTATAAAAAACATTGCTTGCTTGCATAATAAAACAAATATAGTGTGAGGTTAATATCCCTATGCAAAACTACAAGCGTTATTAACAAGCTAATCTCAGTAGTTTTTTACTATACTTGCTTAATAAGAGCTTGGCTTGCTGACTTAATGAAAGCAATTACAGAAATCAGTAACAGATCACATTTCTAAAAAGCAGTTCTCCTAACTGAATCACTATAAGAATTGCTTATATACCTCTATACTGTGTAATTTACATCCATATGTCAATTATACCTAATAATAGCATAACTCTTAGTATACTTCCTGTGCTTGTTAACTGCTGGTTAACACAATTTTTATACTGCTGTAGCCATAAAGTTTCAGCACGTTTAAAATTAAATTTGCAGATGCATAAAAGGACATTGCTTGAATTTTTTATAGTGTAAACCGCTGTTAAAACATTATTATGCTTAGTTTGAAAACATTCCAAATCTAATATTTAACTTACCACAAAAGTAATTGCTTTTGTTACTCCAGTAAGAGGCATGCATGCTTTTCCTTAAATTAAACTAGTAGATAATTATCTTAATTTTATGTGCAGCATAGAATAATTTTTCTGCTGTAGACAAAAGAACATTGTAATCAGGTTTCTTAAAGCTCTACATGGTTTGGTTTATTTATCTCTGTTAACATGAGCACTTGAAAGTCTTTACGTTAACAACAAATAATTTAATACACTCATGGCATTGCAATTGTGATTTTTTTAAGAATAAAAGCTTTACAGATTTTGTAAGGAGATGGTAATATCACAGAATTATTGCAGTAATTGGAAAAGATGCCTCTTTTTGTCCATGTGAGCCTCTTAAAATCTGTAATAGCAGGAGAGGTCTTGAAGAACAACTGTAAATTGTTATGAGTTTAACCTGTTTACTTAACTGCATTATTTGAAAGAAAAAAAATAGTGTATACCTGTGGAGTAGGGGTGGAAGAAGGAGAAAGGATGTTACTCAGACAGTGAAGTCATTAAATCCTTTCAGGCAGGGAGACAGAGATGAATATGGAGCTTTTTGCCAGGGATAAGTGAGAATTGTAAAGCATTAGAATTCTAATGTTCTCTGTTGTGTTGCTTAGCATCCTTTGAAGTTTATATTTTAGCTCTCAGAATCATCTGGGTTTTATGAGTTTCCCTCAGAGTCAGAACTGAGAGGTTTAGAGGACTTGGGGAAGACTTGATGGATTTCTCTAGAGTGGTGTGTTTATTTAGTTAAGGGTCTGAGATTGCTGAGCAGGGCATTGTGAGAGAATGATGCACAATGGATGATAGTGGTGTCTGAGGGCTTTCTGTATCTTATAGCTTTCTAGGGGTGTTTCAAGAAGCATCTGCTTTTATAGTGATGTATATGATACGTTGCATGTTTTTCATGTGTAGTAGTTTGTATGCTTTCTGTTTTATGTTGAGCAGAGCGGCTAATAATAGCATACTGCTGTAGATATATTTGAAATGCAATTTGATGTAGAAGTAGTGATTATGAAATTTTATCATAGTAATTTGAGGGAGTACAGAAGATAAGAATGTTATCTGGGTATTTTACATGAATAGTAAAATTGTGCTGCACTTAGTGTTTCATATGTCACTTGCCATGCTGTACATCAGTCAGTATTGGCAGATAAGGTAGCTGTGAGTGAGAATGGAATCAATTTGTGTTTAGGCAGGAAATCTGAGTATTAGATTTGTTCTTACTAAAGGTGGACAATGATTTGTGTTTTGAACTGGCCAAGGTGATGGTGGCTTTTGAAGAAATCTATTGCATTTCCAAGACGATGAAACTCCTGAACAATCAGATGGTTTTTCTAAATTCCACTGATTCTTCAGAGAGAGTATTCTCTAGCCTGTGGTATACATGTGGTAGGATTTTCTTCCTTTTGTTTTCTTTAATTTTCTTGGTCTGTGAGTGACAGAACAGATTGTGTGTCATTGCTAGAAGGTGGTGAGGATGGGGTTTGCTGTCATTGACAATATTTTGAAGCAGGATGCAGAGACTCTGTTAAGGCCTGGAACCAGCTGGGGTTAATTCATCATTACTGCAGCTTGTGGTATAATATCACATATTTCTTTTGACTTCAACAGAAGAATGAATGATGAAGTCATGAGCAAAACCAGCCATCACTACAACTTTTCTCTCACTGAAAAAAAAATCTATAAAGTCCTTGGCTGTGGTTCTTAAATCAGCAGAGAAAATAAAAGCTTAGAAGAAGAGGGATCAAATATGAAGATGAACTTGTGTATCTGAAAGATTAGTTGTTCATCTCATAACATTATAAGATTCCAGCTGAGAGGGAAAGAAAGTGTGAGACTGAGCAAACTAAGTAATTCATGAGATTGATTTTATTTTCTTTCGTTTCTGTGAAGAAGGATAACTTTTGAATTACATTTCAGAAAATTATAGTGGGAACTTTTACAAGCTGTGATAATTTAAATGAAAAGTAGAGAGCAAAATTGGCTGGTGACTACAGAATGAGGATTATAAGTGTTCTTGAGAAAGAGCTGACATTAAACATACCTCTACTTTTTAGTGAAATAACTCCACTTTGTGAAGCCTGTGCCTAGGTATCTCTGGTAGGTCAATTTTGGAGACATAAGACAGCTAGCCGTGGCAGCAAGTCTTCAGATGCCACTTTCCAGAGGTAAAGCATCTTAGAGTCACAGCAGTCAATACCCATCATGATTGCTCCTCTGTAATGACTTCCGATATCTGCACTCTCAACTGTGCCCGGTATTGACTATCGCTAGTCAGAGAGTGTAGAGCTAATGAACTGCTAGCCTGTGCTGTGAAAACAGTCAAATCTTCAGACAGTGCTTGGGGAAGGTTCAGCAGATTTTTATGTTTGAGATATCATTTTAGCTGTGTTTTGACTGAGACTGAGATGCATGTGTTTATTTCTTTTTTAGTAGAAACCAATTTTTAAGTATATGCAGACTCATGCAATGCTTACAGAATTTCAGAGGTGGTAGATTTACGTGATGATTGGGTCTTTACATGGATTTCTGCAGCGACAAATGGAATTTTTCTGTGAGGGACAGCCAGTAGCATCACTATTCCTCTGAGCATTTGAAGAGTTGAATCATTCCCCTTTTCTGACCTATAAAATCTGTTGTTCCATTTGTGGATAGGAGGAAAAAACCAGTTTAACTCGACACAGTAAAGAGGAAATGTTTCTCTTAAAGATGTGAGTTTAGGGAGAGGTGTCCGAAAAGTAGGTTGAGCGCTGTTGAGGAATCTGTGTCTCCTGTGTCTCCCGACAATTGCTTACGACGTTTTGCAAAACTTAGGGTAGAGAAATTATAGTTACAGACATGAACAGAAGGTTTCAATCTCAGAACAACTGGAGGGTATGATTCTAACATTGCAGTTACTCAGGGGACAAGAACAAAGTTATGTATTAGATTCCTTTAATGCCAAGGTTAAGGCAAAACAGAGCCTCCTGCAGTAGTTCTTACTTGCCTTATAATTTACACCTTAATGCAGGTCTATGGGCATGTAATGGTTGCTTAATTTATATGTTCATTTAATATTAGGAAAAATACAGCAATTTTTTAAGCCTCTGCATTAAACAGATAGCAAGTAGTTGGAAATGTTTTAGGAGGCAAAAAACAGATGATGTTTTAACTATAAAACATGTCTCTTGAAAAAGAATAAAAAGAAAAAAGATGCCTTTAGTAGGTGATCAGTGCAAAGAAATCTATGGAAATACTATCTCCATATAAGTTATATAAATAAATGAACTGTAGCCATTGCATCTAAGAGACACTTCTGTCTGTACATGCTTTTTTGGGTCATATCTTTACTTGCTTCTTTGCTAGTCAGATAAACTGATTTTGAGGTTCTCATTTACAAAATCATACCAATTCACAAAGTATAATTACCCAGTAATCAGTTACAAGTAAAGTAACAGGGACAACAAAATCTCTTGCACGATGATACTGAAATCCTGATTGTGTATGAGCATGTTCACTGCAATGTGACATTGCATCAGTGACCTTGGAGCAGACAGGTGTTCTGGTAGTCAGCAGAGCTGCAGGGGATGCTGACAGGAGGATCTGACAAGTGTGAAAGATTCGTTGCTGGTTGAGAATGTATTCTTCATTGTGTCATGTTTAAACAAATCTGATACCAAATTGTCTCTTTCTTTGCCCCCAAATCCCCATTTCAAAGCAGTTTTATTAATTCTAAGAAATATGAGGTACATGAAAACTCATTTTGTTTATGGATACGTGTCTGTATGTGAAAAAGACTGAAATGTGTAGGGGTAAAACTGCACCATAGGCACTCCTAGATAAATACTTCATATTTATGCCACACTAAAAAACATTTAAGCCATAGTAATGAAATAATCCTGTTGCTTAACGAAATTGCATTTTGCAAAGTTATAAACCTAGCAGAACATCACACCAGCAAATAGGTCATATCAAAATATTTAGAATCACACCGGGGGAAAACCCCACTTAACAATGCTGTCAATAATTGAAAATAAAACCTTTTGATCATATAAATATTTTTAACCTTCACATTTTTGTCCTTCTAAAATTAGGTCTTCATAATTGAGTAAATGTTTTATTCTATCTTTTCTGTTGTATTTTCTCTTTTCTTCAGAAAGCATGTTAACATGTTATTTTCAGTATTTTCTTGAGAAACATTTTGATAGTATCAAGTTACTAGAGGATATTAAAGCCAAGGTTATGCAAAGCATTTGCTATCTTTGTATCAAGATATTAGTTAAAGTGTTGAATGGTAGGGAATATAATTATTTCTTTTCTTGCTGCTATTTTCCAAAACTTGGTATTAAAGCTTTAACCTTCACACTGGCCTATGTATTGATAAACCTTCTTGTTTAGATATCTATGTGATTTATTCTGTGCCTTTTTTCTTCACATGAAGAAAAAAGTAGAGTTTTACACATCATAAAGCCCTTATGTTAACAAGAACATTTGCATTTGTTTCAACAAAATAATTATGAGCAATATTTACTTCACTGAGAACTTCAAAAATTTTCTTTGTTCCCTCTTGCAGTAATTTGTTTTCATTGCTGTCCATAAATGTTTTAAAAAGAGCTAAGTGCCCTCTCTTTTTTTTTTTTTTTTTTGGCATTGTAGGTTATATGTCTTCTCACAAGCAAAATGCCTGGTATATATTATATAAATTAAATTCCAAGCCATTCATGTACATTGCTGCCCTGCAAGTATTATTTAATGCACAAAATACTTCTAAAGCAAAATTCAATAAATGTAGAATTCTCCATGGACTGGCAGTTGAAAACCTCATAAATTTAGATTACACAGTCATGACAGTGAATTCAAATTAATGAAATGGATTCCCACACAAGCACTACAGTAATTTACATATTAATTTCTGCTAATTTTTTTATGGCTGTAACAGACTTGTACTAGTCATATTCTATAAAATACAACAGATTGTGAAACAACAAACAGTGAGCAGTTGGGCATGATTTATCTGTTGTTCCATTGGATCTTCATTTTCCCAGGAAAATGCTCTGTCTACATTATTAATGTCTGACAATTTTCTTGTATTCATGCCCTGAAGCAGAATATGTCTGTTAATTTTCTGTAACGGCTGCTTTCCTAACAAATAGTATTTGTTTTTCGTATTATGATGATACTAATAAATGGAAAATAAAGCTAGCTTTGTGGAGTTGGGCACTAAATGTGAAACACAGTTCTATGTGTACATGTGTTTATTTTAGGTTACAGAGATGTTAATAGATTTTTCACTGGATTTTGTACATTCTATACCATCATCCCTACTTTGATGCTGAATGTTTACTTTTTTGTTGTTGTTGTTGTTGTTTTTGATTGTCCTACAAATGTGGCAAAGTACATGCTGTTGCAGAAAGTCCTAGCAAGGTGCTTCTCTCCAGAAAGCTGCCTGTGCCAGGGCAGTTGGAGTAACCTTCTCCAGACCTCAGGTTTCTTATCACAAGGTTTTCTTGTATTCATTGTCTTAGCCTGCCCTCTGATTGAGTGTAGAGCAGAATACTGTGTGGGTGAAGGGAATAATGTTTTTGGAAGTTCTAGCACTACACTAGCTATCTGGTGGGTAAAGTCACATACAAGGTCTCTAGAAAATCTCAAAAACTTTTACTAGATTGAAAAACTAACACATGTAGTTAATTTAAATGATATCTAAATATCAGGAAACTTTGAAATTAATCATTCATTCCTTAGATTATTAACATTACATTAACTAGTTAAAGATATAATGACATATATTCCTAGATTCTAGAAAATTAATTTCCTGCTTGCATAGAGTTGGGAGCTTTTGTGGGAGAAACATTCCATGAAATGTCTGAAGTTGACAGGGTAAGTAGGGATAGTGAGAATGTGTTTTGAATCGATATTTTCAAGGAAAAGCCTACGATGCCTGTATCTCTATACCTATACAAAATATCATACTCTTTTTCTTTTTTTTTCCATTAATTTTGGCAATAAATGTCTCCCTGTGGAATCTCTGAAGACTTAATTTTTCTTTTTACTACGTATCATTTGCATTATTGTGTGCGTTATCATTGACTTTGAATTCAGAACATCAAAAAAGAAATATTAGATACTTTCCATATCTAGATCAAAATAGAAGTAAATGAAAAGCTAAACTTTTTGCAAGTTTTTAGGCAAGGGAGTGTGTTAGACAAACTTAGGTGTGACTATATAATAATGCTGTGATACTGATACAAGCCAAAGTGGTGTCCTGAAGTTATGAAATGTAATGCTTTATGGGAAAAGGATGTTTTATGGAAAAAGGATATATAGCTATGGTCTTCTCCAGCCACTACCTTTGATAATTATTTACAGATTTTACCTATTCCTGGCTATGCAGACTCATGGTCTCAGCTTCAGACAGGTGTTTGCAGTGCCAGTCCATACTTATTTGAGTGGGATGGTTGCTAGCTGATTGTTGTGCCTTTCACTAGCTCCAAGTGCTTACATGTCTAAGCATTTTTAGCAGTTTCCAAACTAATTAAAACCTTGGTTCAGTGCCACCTATACATTAAGATGTAAATTAGACAAATTTTAGGTGATAAAACATTTCCAAGTTAGATTTCTTTTTCTTTCTGCACAGATAAAGTGAAACAAGATGGCTTTCCCCACATTTTTCCAGCTACTCTGATTTAATGATAATAAATTTTTGTCCTAGTTTCATATCTCATTCTCTGCCCAGCAGTGTGTTTTTCACTTGGATCTGTCCCATGGCAGGTAATATACATCTCTAAATGCTGCTGCATCATCTTCAGTGCAACTGTTATGGATTGAGTGAGAGCTTTAGACAAGCCCTGCCTTAGGTTCAGATTCTTGGTAGCAGCTCTACGGAGGTGACATGCACCTAAATCACTCTGGCTTGCAAGTTGTCAAGAATGGCAGATCAGGTCTATTATAAAATTAGTCTGTTGAATGCACAGGAACTTAACAGACAAAAGACCTCAAACAGAGCTACTTACTACACAGGATAAAACAAAAGAGCTACTAGTAGACTACATAAAATTGCACAACATAAAGATACCTATATTATAACTAGCAAAGAAATAGTATAGATTAGGAGTCAATGTAATTTACCACCTAATTGATGATGGCATTCATAGAGTCCTTTCACTGAAACCTTGAGAGAGTAACCATGAAAGTTGGCATCTCAACTTTGGGATAAAGACCCCACACATTTCCAGAGAATGTACAGAAGACTTCTGCTTTGTTTGGTGTAGCTTTTACAGTTTTTAAAGTGAAGTGTCTGTCCATCAGAAATTCCAGCTTATCTTCCTACAATCTCCTTTTTGAGGCAAGGTGTTTATTGTCAGTTGGGAATGTCACCTCCATGGTGCCAAAATAACTCACTGCCAAGCAAGCTGTCTTGATGGAGTTATTTCACCAATTAGCAAATCCATGTGAGGGGGAAGATGCCCTGAGCACCAGCTATTAGGCAGAACAGACAAGTCCTCCTGCGACAGGGGGAACATCCTGCTACATTAACGTGTGGTCATACAAGTCTGATCCTCATATCTTAGTAATGGCTACATTTCCTTGGTTTTGGAAATGAAGAAGCAGAAGCTCTTTATATATTCCCAAGTATTTTTACCAGAGTGGAAAGTTTCTGGAGTATCTTCTGAATGCTTAGAATGATTCACTGCTAGGAGCAGTAGCAACGGGAACAGAAAGTGAAATCCTGTGACAATACACCTACAAATGCCTTTCCTTCAGTATGCTTGTTTTCAGGGTGTGCTAGATTTGCAGTGTGGTAATGACTGTTGCCTCCTAATATGGCTGTGATCTTATAATAGTATTTGAATTATTGCAGCCTTTCTAAAAAGAGATTATTTAAGAAATGTTATGTACAGAAGTATTTGAAATGGTCTTTGAAATGGCCATAATAACTAGGGAAAATAAGATAAAATTCAGAGTATATGCTCTGTATGTACTTCTGTATTTTCCTCTGTACTGCTCATAGCTTGAATTTTAAAATATTTTTTTTTTCTTTCCAAGTACGCTTTCTTACTCTGTCATTTCAATATTTTTTTCATGTACATACAGAACTGACCTTTTTCCAAAGTGACATTAACTAAAAGTACAGGAATGATGATGCTGGCTCACAGCAAGGTCTGCTTAGCTCAGCAACCCCTTCTCATAAATATTATCTAGTCTTTGGGTTGTGCTCTTTCAGTTATTACAGACAGATAATATCTTCTTGTGTAAAAGTTACATTATATGGTGAGACACAAACTGTGACAAAATGTGTATTTACAGCTGTAAAATTATTTATCCATACTGGTTGATTCTATATCTGTCACTTGGAAATTTCCCCTCCTTTTTCCACATGATATCAGTATACAAGAAGCTGTGCAAACAGATAAATAAATTGAGCAAGATTACTTGTCCAAAGAAGTCTATTTGAATTAATCAAACTTGATAAAACCCTGTGCATGTAGAAGGTTCAACTGTTTGGGGGAAAATGTGAGGGCAAATTTAAGTAAAACAGACTAGATGGAAATCAATAAGTCACAAATGCTTTTGCTAATAAACAGAACAAGTTTTGAAGGACATATTTTTTCCTACTGCATTAAAAGTGGATTCTGAGGAAAAGATTTCAATAATGAAAGGTCACTTCCAACCCAAATCATTTTGGTTCTGTGAATTGTTGTGCATTTCTCCATGCAAATATATGTTTTGTGTCTCTTATGAGATTTAACATTACACTTGCAGCAAAGAGAAAATGCCTTGGGTTGCATGGATTATACGTTAGCAGTATCATAGTAGTAAATCAAATAATATTAATTGATAAAATTTTACAGACTTCTGGCTAAGTGGTGGAGAGAATTGCTAAGTGACCTGTTGTTGCTGAGACATTTCTTAGGAATATAGTTTGAATTACTATGAAATCGTAAAACTTACCTGCTTACCTTGTCAGTAGTTAAATAACAAACCTGTATTAAAGTGATAGATTTTCTCAAAAATCAGGTTTTCAATTTGTACATGGAGCAAAACAAGAAACCACTTAATTTTTTAGATAATATTAGAAAACAATTTTGAAAGAATTGTTTTAGTTGGCTCAAAGAACAATTTTCATGATGTCCATTCTTATATTCATTCAACCCATGTTGAATAACAGAAGTGGCCAAGAAATTGGACCTTAGGGATCTGTAATGTTGGTCTTCCCTTGGATGTTGTAATCCAGAAACAGGTTGCTTTATAGGATGTTTAGAATTCTTAGAACCTTAATAAGTGTGTGGATAGTTATTTTGACTATCAGAGTTATGCTGGTGATCCTAATATTAGATATGAAAATATTTCTTTATAGGTTCTCATAATAAGTTAAAGGAGTTTTAACTACTGGAAGTATTCCTGCAGCTGTGCAAATGATTCACAACATGTGTTTGTACAAAGATTAGATTAGATTTACAGAATTGTCAGTAAACAGAGAACTTAATTTTATACAAATGTATTATTTAAAAAACTTTTAATACATCCTTTAAATGTGTGCTTTCTAGTGTAATGTTTTGCTAGCTATTCTAATATGAATATTTTCTATTTGTTATTTGCAAGTTTTACCTAATGGCTTTTTCTTTGGCTGAATAAACTAAGCTTTTCAATGTGGAGATGCACCTGAAAAATTTAAATAGTGCTTATATCTTTCTGGCAACTCAGTGAAGCATTTCATTATCTGGTTTTTTTTCCCCCAAAAATAGAAAGAAGGAGGAAGAGCATGGGGGAAGAGGGGAAGGGGAAGAAGAAATAGAGAAAAAGAGAGTGGGGGGAAGAGACCAGAAATCAAGTAGTCTTAGAAATGTTTAAAATTCTCAGTTTTACCTTCCCCCCCCTCCCTGGAATTTTTTAGATTTTTTTTTAAGATCTCTAGTGGTTTACTGTGCAGTGTACATAGTACCCCTTAATCAGTGCATCTGTATGTTTGTTATAATTTTCTGAGGGTTTTTTTTCCCTTTGCTTTTTTTCTGCATAGGAACTGGGAATAGAGTAAAATCTTCCTTTTCTTTCAGTCTAGCATTGATCAACTGGACTTAAAGCCCTTAGCTCACAGAATATTTTCTCATAAGATCCCCCTGTGGCATCAGACTTGTTATTTGCTGTGTTATTTGCCATAGACAAAACTCTTTTCCTTCACTTTCTTGTATTTATGAATCTTTTCCTTTTGTCTGTGGAAAAGGTAGAAGAGAGAAGTTAGAGTAATATCTTCTCCTCTCCCCTTATTCTTTGGATAGAGCCTGAGAGACCAGTCTCTGGGCAAGTAAAAGCTAAGTAAGAAGATAAACTATTTCTTCCAAGTTCATTCTTATCTATGATATGTATTCTGGGGTGGGTTTGGTACTAGATGAACAATGGAAATGTGGACCAGGACAAATGGGCCCTGACATGATACATTAGACCTCCCAGTAAAGCCCATGTTCTCAGAAAGTTTAAATTGTGAGCAGGGAGATCAGATAAGAGGCAGCATATAAATGTTGCTTCGTATGGATCAAGGAAGATGGAATTATTGGTATGGAAGCTCATGCAAAGGCTATTCTGCAGCCTGAGGCAAAATTCTATTTGAAGCTTTCAAGTTGTATGTACTTTGTAAAGTGAATTTCCTTTTTAATCTTAATGCAACATGGAAAAAGTACATACTTTTGTTTTTGGAAGAGTCAGTACAATTTTGTGCAGTTTGGAATCTGTCAGCATTCATTTTAAAAACTTTTTCTGATGCTAAAAATTCTACATTCTCTTTAACAATTTATTGAAATGTTAAATACAAGCACTAATGTGCAATTATGATAGCAAATAATAACCAGCTTCTGGATTTGGAACAAGACTTGACATGTACCAGTGATATGTCTGGTGAGCTATAATGAAACAGATGGAAAAAAGACTCTCCTGTGTCTATTATGAATTTTTTTCCTTTAAAGCATTGAGTACAGGTTCTAACACACCACATGAGTGAGTAGGTTGCATTTATTTTATGTACGGTTGGCTTGGGCAGCACATCACAACCCTTGAACTTCAGCACAAAAGCCTGTCTGTGATCATAAGTTTAATTCTCATTTGGTAGTAATTTTCTGTCCCAGATAGCAAGAAAACATTTCTGAAATGTTACAAAATATACTGCTCTGAAGCTGCAATATCTGTAAAAATCTTTTACAATTAAAATAGCAGCACCCTCTAGTGTGGATCCAATTTATATATATATATAAAATCCTTCAGGTAAGTATAGGTTTTTGAAGAAACAATAAATCCCTATAGCACAAAGAATTTTATACTAGCATAAATATGTTGAAAGTAGAGGTTGTACTCCAGAAATGTGGCTCTGCTGAGAGACATGCACAAACACCTGGTGGGTAGTCACATCTCAAACATATAAAGTTATTTGGAAAGTTGATCCTTGTCCTTGCCCTTCTAGAGATACTAAACGCTAGGTCAGGGAAAAAATAAGTGATTGATTTGAATAATTTTAAAGTTAAGCAATTGCACTAAGACTTAATGCAAAATGGCACCATATTATGATAGAATTGAAATGCTTTTTACTTTATTTACCATGATTGTTTCTCATAAAAACGAATTTGTTTTTCAAAAGGTTAAAGAAGGATGATAAATTGACTTGCACTTTCCTGTGTCATTAAGCTGCACTTTTAAGCCAAAGAACATATGGACATTTATGAGAACTGATGGAGATCTGGAAGTAGTGCTGACAATTAGTGCTTCAATAAATGTTCATCCAAATGAATCCAGCAGGAAGGCCCATCCATTAAAAAGTCTTTTGTGGTATTTAAAGTTTATTGCAAAGCTTTTGAGTAAAAACTTTTATAAGTTTTTAATACATTGTTCTCCTACAGTTGTGAGCTAATACTCAAAGCCTATCACTTGGTTGAGGAATTGATCCAATTAGTTATGCATGTCTTGTTTACCATCATGTTTATTTCCAACTTCTGTAATCCAAGTCTTCATTCCTTAAATACAATAACAAAACCAATAATTGTTCTACTTCTGACCTCATGTAAACCTCTTTTTTAGCTTCTCAACCTTGCCCTTGTAAGTGATCCTCTTATACTTTTTCTTATGAGCTCCTGTGACCTTCACAAGCTCTGATTTAAATCCTGTGCCAGCTCCTAACATGTCCATGATGTTTCTAGAAATAATTATGCCATTTGAATCTTCTCCTTGCTCACAATTTAACATTTTTTGTGGTTTACATTTCTGGAATTAAAAAAAGATTTTTTTTTTTGTTCATGAGCCAGAGAATGCAAGATCTGGACACTCAGAGAAAATAATTCCTGAATTTTATTTTTTCCCATTTCAAAAGGTTAACTTCTTTCTGTTAACTTTTTTGGAAGTTTAATATTTATGTTTTTTTTGATGGAGGTGTTAATTCTGTAATTTTGGTAGGTACTGTTCTAATAGATGTACATATATTAGATGTGTATATATACTCAGTGAATGTTGATAATATTTTTAATATTTTCCTTGAATATTTTGGAAGTAAATTTAAGAGAATCTCATAAATAACATTGGAGTTACAATCTAGGGTAATTTGCAGCTAAAACTAGAGTCAGCTGTAAAATTAACAATGCACCCATTTATAATCAGTTAACTTGAGCATAATGATCCCAGTTGGGGATTTCTGACTTGCCTTTCCAACGTATATTTAGAGAATAGTGGGTGAATTTTTAGGTTGGATATTAGGGAGAAAAAACAACAACACATGAGACAACCACTTTTGACAATAAAGTAAAAGCACTGGTTTATATTGCCTAAGGAAGTTGCAGATCTTCAGACTTTGGTTGGTGCATAGGAAGAGACCTGAAATGCACCTACTGTGCAGCATAAGGACAAATTTGGAGACCTCTGTTTCTGTTTAAGAATTGGGCTTTCTCTGGAATGATGTTCCACAGTCCTTACAAAACACTTTGCAGAAATTAAGGATATATTTCTTAAGAGTATGTTTGTAGTACTATTGAAGAACTTATATTGACTCTGTAAAATTCTTTTATGAAATTATAATATGATGTACGGTGTTAATGATGTTGTTTTCTCATGACTACTGAGTTAATTTCTTTTTTTTGTCGGATGATATTATAAGAAGATTAGTTGGGAGAAATCAGAAGTAGTTAATTCATTATCCATGCTGGTGATCCATAATATTGGGTTTTTTTGGACAGAGGAGATGATCAAGACAGTGAATATTTCAAACTCTTTTCCTCTTTAACAAATCCTTCGCCTTTCTTTACAGCTTAACATAAAATTTTTTTTTTTTGCCTCTAGTGTTTAATTTTCTATAATGTTTGTTAGAATTCCAAGTGTTGGAGTTTAGCTTGGGGAAAAGGAGGTTATAACTGAAGTTTCAGTCTCATAGAATTTATATACATGAGCAATGAAATACTAAAAAAATAAAGATTTTTTTAAAATTAATTTTTTCTCTCAAAGGATCTTACCATATGAAAAAATATTTGAAACAATTGACTGCAGAAACTTGGAACTGCTTCCAATGAAAAGCGCACCATTCTGAAATGGTACTTTAGAGCCCAGTTACAGTCTTTCATTTTTGGCCAAATAGGTGAAAGTAAGCTTAAAGAACATTGGTTATGTAAGAGATAAGGAGAGAATTTTGATTTTTACTGTTTTTTTTTCTTTTGCTTTCTCTACTAAAATTTTATCTGCTATATAGAGACTTTGCCAGGAGTTATGGTGTTAAAAATGTGCAGAACTCCAGAATGCTCTGGGCAATGTTTCTGCCAAAAATATAATTAGATTCTGGAAAAATATATCTTCAAATTGAAAGAGAGAATAAATATAGAAAAGTTGACATTTGGATGCTAAAATTCAGATTCAGACATTTGGACTTAAATTCAGATTTACAGAAATTTTGACCTATAAATCATTGGCTTTCCTTTTGCCTAAATTTGGAAGAGTATTCTGATGAATCTAAAACAGCAGTCAAGAATTTTGGACCTAAATGTAAGTAATTTTTCTGTATCCAGGGATGACATTGACCCTCCTATGAGGTACGTTTCATTTTGGTTCTTTTTTAACATGAGGTTTTGGAGTGCCAGCAGTGCTACGTTAGGTCTTATAAAACATCATACATAAGTGATTCACCTCTGTGTAAATTGCTTTTTGTGAGAAGCAATTTTTTTTTATGTGATCCTGTTTAGATGGTGACCCTAGAGAACAGATGTCAAGTCTGCAGGCTGCCTTACACCAACTGAATGATTAAGATGCTGTGATAATTTAAGAATTTTTTTGTAGTGAATAGCCAGAACAGGTGTTGTCAGGGTATAAGACCTTGATTTTTGCTATTATTTACAATTTTAGTTTAAAAAGTTATGGAAATATTTTGTTCAGCAAATAAAATAGAAACATTTCAGACTGTCATATTCCCTTAATGTTGAAAGCTGTAAGAATTTATATTTACCTTTAAGTTTTTAAAACATTGTTTCATTTTGAGTCTTTGGTTTGTGAGGATGGATATGGACTTCCTGAGTGAAATAAATAGAGCTTACTTCTAGATGCTCTTCTTCTGTGAGCTATATATTTTTTCCTGTTTCCTCCAGGAAACAAATTCTCCCTCTAGTGAATCTGGGTCTCTGATTTCACTTGGAATTTTCTTTGATATTCTTTAAATTAGAGAGAAAGTAATTTTATAGTCAACATTTCCAATGCAGTTTTTAAGCTTTTTTTTTTTTACTTTTTTTACTTGAAAGTTTACTTTGTTGAAAAGTGTTTTTAATATTTTCATTCTTACTGATTCAAAATATGACTTATCCTGGCTAGATTTAGAATTCAAGGAGTTGTCTCTTAGTTTTCTGCTGGAAAATACACAGTTAATAAGACCACTTCACCAATACCTTTTCATTATTACAAACTGTCACACCATATAATATTTTTATAAGTTTGTGTACTCAGTGCTTTAATTGGAAGATTGTTTCAGCATATCTTATTACAAGGTCAGATGCTAACATTTTCACCAGAGTTTATTGATGATCAGTTGAATATTATATATTTATGTTTATATTTTTAAATTTATTTGTTCTGCTATTACTACTGTCTTTCAAAACCTGAAATCATTCTTCATTCTTTGTATATTCCTTCTTAATTCATTTTAACATGCAGTGAAATCCTTCCCACTCTTCATTTGATGAGAACCAAATGAAGTTACAATTAACATATAAGACTAACATGTCTTATATGCAATGTGATGCATTCTTGCACATTTGTTTTCCTAAATACCATAGAAGTCATAGGACAATGAACAGTTGTTAGCAGTAGTTAGAAGCATCATTCCAATTTTTGGGGATTAATGCCAATCTCAAATTTGGCTGAAGTGTAAAAATAAAAGTTGTCTTATATCCTCACAAAGAAGAAACTGACTTTGTTTATGTTCTCTTAAGAAATAGCGTGGAGAAAATTAACAATGTGGTTCTATATAATAACCAGGAATTTCTGGTTTTTACTTCTTAAAAGGAAACAGTTGCAATAAAAACTTTGTTGAAGAGTTGCTTTCCACTTCTTGTCTTGAGTTCAGTCATGTAGATTTCTGCCTGACAGCTAAATCTGTGTTTTGCCAGCTGCTTTTTCACATGAACTGTGGGGATTTTAATTTATTGGAAAACTGAAGAAGGCACAGGAATGTTCTCTATTAATCTGGTCCCACTGGATTCAATAACTTGTTAGGCTTTTTTTGCAATATGGTATTTAGTTTTGGTCTACATTTACTTTTTATATGCAGCATGTGTTTTGCAGAGAAATTGTAATACAGAAATGGCCATGCTAATCACGTAGATATCAAAGTAAGAAATGCCCTTGTAAGAGGGGAAGCACCTTAAGCTGCCTTTGTTTTCGTTTGGAGAAGAAGGATACAATTTACAGTAACTACTGCCCAAATTCACTGAAGTTGATAGAAGAAAGGAATGCACTATAAAAATGCCTCCAGGGTGGTAGGCAGCCTTTTCCTTTGCTCCTTTTTGCTATCTGAAATAAAACTTTGTCATTTCAAGAATGATAATGAGCAGCAAACTGGAATTGCCTCCCTATATTTACATCCCTCATCTCCATGTAGGTAGATAAAAACATGACACTTTGTCATGTTTCAAAATACCAAACTCTTTACACTGATGTTTTTCATGCTTTTCTATTAGGTCAATATTTGAAGATTATTCAAAACCAGGACTAGATGATTCCTTGTTTATTACTTTTATTGATGCTTTTGTAATTGGTATAGTGGTTTGAAATAGGAAAGCATTTTGAAATAGAAAAATAACCTATACATTATTCAGATCTTTCTTTTTAATTTAAAATACCATTCTATGAAATAGCTGTGATCATTCCTAGTGGATTTCTGTGTTCTATAGCCTAATAAGATAAAGGCTATATCTCTTCTGCAATTGCTTTCTCATAAAATAAAAAAATAAATACTCTTATGTCTCTTATACTCTATGTCTCTTAAAGTCATAATCCAATAGGAAATTTTCTAGAATGACCTGCAAAAGTTCTGGTTTTGAAATGGTATGTCTTTTTCTGGGAGAATTGATTGACATAATAATTTTTTTCTTGAAAGACAATATTTTTTTGAGCAATTTGTCATAATAAACAATTACACAGCATATTAGATACACAGTCAAGAACTAAGTTCCTTTACTTGTAATTGAAATGGAAAAGTCCACTCATTTGCTCCCTGATGAGTAGAACTCCTTATGTAATAAGTGCTACTTAAGAAATAACTCCTTTTGCTTATGTAATAATTTTTTTTTCTTGCAAAGGATATCTACTAAATGGGCGCTGATTTAACAGCTGATGTCACCATTTTCTCTCTGCAAAGGTATTTTGTAATGGTGAAATTAAATAATAATTTAAAATATTATAAATATAACTACAACAATGGCAATGTACTTCTAAAAGGTAACACTAAATATGTTGTCTTTATCAAACTACTTTCATCAGCTTAACTTTTCTCATGTGCAGTCTTAAGTAAGGTCTATGATCTGAATCAACAAGACATTTTTAGAAATGCCTGATCATCACACGTCCCTCCATTCACTAGTGAATAAATTCTGCTTTTGCTTCGTGAGTTGTTTTCACTGCATACTTATCTTGCTATGCATATTTTCACTTTTATTTAAAATGTCACACCGTTACATAACAAAGATGTTACTTGCTATGTGAGGGCTATATTTGCTCTATATTCATAGACAGGGGATGAGAACATTTCCCAGAATTAGGAAAAATTATAAGAGAAGTTACCAAAAAGCATATTTCTTAGTTCTTAGGGATTTTCTTTATTTTGATTCTGATTTGATTTTGATTAAATCAGACAACAAAACAACCAGAACAAAATTCAAAAAATTGTTACCACTTTGCATCTTGTTCTTTCAGAGCATATGAAGAAAAGTTTAAATTTATTGATTTACTGAAGTCTTAAACGCAACATTGGATATGGTTCATCACTGCTGCATTTGATCATTCATGAAAACAGGAGATAAAGCAAAGAAGTTAAAAACCACACAATTATGACCAAAAAAATGTTTTACTATGAAAAGAAGTTACACAAAAAAACACTGGAGTCAAACACATTATTTTCAAGAATGAGTTTATTTTCAAAATATTAATGTACAGTGATCTAGGATCACATTATTTTAAAACAGGTTACAATAATTTTATAGTTATGAATAAGTGTTTTTAGCTTTTGACAATAATATGAAAGAAGATGTGTCCACAATAAGATGGAGACAGTAGAAAAATAGGCATAGTTGGCAAGAAGTGATTACCTTCTTCTTACTCTTTTACAACAACAGAAGAAACTGCAGTATACCTGCTCAGTATGGGACTAAATTCTCAAAAGTAGGATGCTTTTGGCCATATATTATAGAAGGTCTCAGTCTAAAAAGTAAATTACTTTTTAATCTTTCCATTTTGTTCACTCTTGTCCATAAACCTAGGTCCTGCTATGTGCTTGGCAAACCTTCTAATTTGTTAATTTGCTTGTTACACTTCTGCAGTGCTTCTCAGTAGTAAAAGATAGGCACGTATTTCACAAGCTACAACAATTCTATTCATCTCAGAGGAGCTATTGTATTGTATAATTAATACTGGCATAATCACAGTTTCTTTTGTATGTCACTAGAGCCCATTCCTACTCTACATGCCATAAAGGGACATGACTGCTTACAGAAACCAGGTCTGCAAAATAGTTATGTTGGATTTTACTCATCTACTTGCTTGGTGCTAGAGGCACCCATCATGTTTTTTACAGTTAAATACACACTTTCATATAATAAATGACAAAACCTGCAGGGATTCAAAATATATGAAATTACAAAATCATTATATCATAAATGAAACTTTTGAAACAGTAAATTATACTGAATGATAAAGTGCCATGAGTATATTGTATCTGAAAAACATATTGCCTCAGACAAATTTTAACTGATTTTCTTTTTTTTCTTCTCTGTCTGCAAAATACTTATTTTTTTCAGTTACATGGTTCCCATTTTGTTTTGTAACTTTTTTTTAGCAAAACCAAGCAGCCCTCTGTACTTGCACTTCTGGCTGTCATAATTTTCTAGGCATTCATTCTCAAGGTTAGCATTTATTTATTAGTCCTAATGTTCTGTATCTTGCCTCCTACTCAATTGTACATACCTTTCTCAATCTATCTGCAAAGCATTTTTGTTCTGACTTTCAAATCCTTGCTGTAAATTTTCTGGTGCATATATAGAATTTACTGAATTGTCACATGTGGGTATAAATTTTAGGTCCATTTGTGCATCTGAGTTGACATGCCTTTGTATTCTTTCCTTCACTATGAACATTGTCTGTTATTAGGCTGGCAGGTTTTAGTTTTCAGCCAGCAAAATACCAGGTATACCAATGATATTTAAAGAAATAACTATTTCATAAGTCTTTGTGGTGAAGAATTTTCTACGCCCACTATGATTTTTCAAAAAGGCAATGAAGAGTCCACTCTTTGTTTAACAAGGAAGTACTTTTCTTTCCTTCTAAGCAACAGCCAGGAAACACATTCGGATGTGTGCCACTAATTTGTCAAAATTTCCAAAACTAAGCTCTTCTTCACAACTATGCTCTCTTGTTTTCACTTTTTTTCCATATCAGTAAGGCAAGATTTACAGAGAGTGGTAGTGATTTTTATCATCTCAGAAAAAAAACTCCCACATGTTTTTGGGAATACAGGCCCAATACAAGATCTTAATTGCAGGCAGTCCAGCCGTATGACTTAATTCAATAAAAGATAGTGCTACTTCTTCCAAATCTTCTCTCCTTAAATCCTCACAGCTATAACAACACTATGGCTTTTGACCCTACTGGCAACCCCATATAGGCAGCAGCACATGTGATGATATTTATCAAATTCTGTTTTCAGCCATGAAAAATTAAAATTCTACTTGAGAGTGCTAATAAAGAATATGTTAGCAATGAATAATACTGCTTATGTAAACCCATTATGAGATTAGTTCTTGTCCTGGGGATGGTTACATTTACATTTCAATAGTTACAAAACATTCTTAAAAATATTCGCTCTCATTAAATTCTGGAACTGTAGGCAGATTCCAAAATTTCAGGTCTTGTCTTGAACTTTTTTCCCAGTTTTAAACATGCATGCTTTATCTTAGCATTGTAGGAATCAGCCGAAGCAGGAGAATTTTTTGCTGTATGCAGGTTTGAGTGGTGAGAAAGGCTTATCTTAACACCTATTCCCAGAAAAATCAAGCTGTTCTGTAATAATTAAGCTGTCAATAGTATTTCTTATATTTACTTCTATATTAGGTGGAAAAATATCAGAAAGAAAATCTGTTCCAAAATAAACTGAAAAGGAGATGAGGAAATTTACTGAAAGGATATGTGTTACTTTCCTTTAATATTTTTCCAGCTTTTCTGTAGAAAAGCCTGGGAAAAACAAAAGATATTGAAGGAGAAGCAAGGTTTCTCAAATGGACAGTGTCTGACAGAAAGAAAGTAGTAAGTATGTATGCTCAAGTTTTGTACTAATAGTGCAATGTACTTCAGTTCCTTGCTAGGACTCATGTTAGCACTTAATGTGCTATTATTAGCCAGAAAATGGAAGATGAATAGAGAAGTAGAAAATTTTGCAGAAGACACAACACTATTTCAGCAACTTAAATGGGGAAGAATGTGATGTGCTCTAGCAGGCTGCCTTAGTGAGTTGAGTGGCATGTCATGATTGCAATAGAATTCAACTGGATAGCTGCAGGGCAAGACATCATTGGCAATAATTAGAAATGTCTCTAAGTCCTAAAGTTACAACCACTCAAACAAAGTGTTTGAATCAGACCAGACTCAGGAATGAGTACTAATACATGAAACTGGCTAGATATAATTACACTATGTTGTATAGCTGAATTCATGTTGTTGCAGGGTTTTTTCCCTTCTGTGAGGCAATCTGCAGTTCTAAAAACAAACAAACAAAAAGCTAAAGAAAATGTAAGATATAACACTCACTGATATTGAACAATGAGGAACACTAGAGGAAATCAAAATTGGAACCACCACAAAGACATTAAATTAAAAATTAACTTATATAAGAAAGTCAGAGACTTTGGAAAGAGAGTGGCAGGAAATTACAGAAATCTATAAATTATTAGAAACATTGAGCAAGTTTCTTTCATGTGGAGATCATTATTGCTGGATGATATAACTTAATTTTACAAAGATCATTAAATCTGTGATAATACATAGCCAGAGGATTAGGTAATTTCTACTTCAGCATAGCAGGGTATTAATTTGTACAGTTGCCCTGGAGGCAAATTACTTTAGCCAAAGTGGCTTTGTTTAGTTCACTCCAGTGCTCTAAGCACCATTTTGAATCAAAAAATCCTTTTTCAGAGCAGTGAAACTGTCCATTGGATGTGCAGTGCAAGATTGCTGCCTGCAGAAGGAGTGACAAGCAACCTGAGCTTTGTGTCCAGTGTGATGAGCAGAGGAATCAAAACTCCCTATTCACTGGCTGTTTCTGGACTTCTATTAGTCACACACACACACACATGCACACATACACATTAATGCTCGTGTGATGGATTTTGACTTCCTGTCTACAGTGGTAGCCTCTTGCCCACGTGTCTCTCAGATATTTCTACAAGTAGAATTAACACACTGTCAGGATTGGTTTAACCTATCATTAAAAAATTCCAGTGATGAACAGTCTGTAGGCTCCAGGAGCAATGTGTTTTGTTTTTTTTTGAAGACTGTAATATGATATGGTATTTGTAAAAGTAGATATATTTCAATAATTTGTTCTTGTAACAGTGGAGGCACTAGAATGCTCCAATTTGATCCCACCATCACAGTATTGGCCAACATAAATTAATTTTCATCTCAAATTTCTGGAACACCACCAAATGAAGTGCCTCTGATATGAGCAGTGGTTGTTCCTGCTCTGGGATCTAATTACAGTTTTCTTTGTAACAGGAAACAGCCTCCCAACAATCAAAGCTGCAAGCTAGAAAGTGTGACAGTGTGATCTTTTCAAGACAGTAAAATCCTTTGCAGGTGGTGTGTGTACTAAGTATTATGGCTGTGGATTAATCTTGACATGCCGTCATCCTATACAGATAGATCCTGAGAATGTAGGTCCTAAAATAGCCTGGGAACAAATGTAAAGGGAACTGGTTAGCAATGTGGGAAAACTTAAACAAAATGAAACTTCTGGGCCAGTGCTTTTTTCAGTAAGCAAGGACTTCTGAATTGCTGGAGAGATATAAGATATTATGAAAAGACATAAGCTTCAAATTGGTATGGGGAAAAAAGGAAGAAAGGAAGGAAGAAAATAAGGAAGAAAGAAAAGAAAGGAAAGAAAGAAAGGAAGAAAGGAAGAGAAAGAGAAAGAAAGAAAGAAAGAAAGAAAGAAAGAAAGAAAGAAAGAAAGAAAGAAAGAAAGAAAGAAAGAAAGAAAGAAAGAAAGAAAGAAAGAAAGAAAGAAAGAAAGAAAGAAAGAAAGAAGAACGATGGATGAAGCCTGATCCAGAACATTTCGGCATTTTGGCAAAATTAGGTGTTGCCTAAGATTAAAATGAACTGAATATGGTCAAGAAAAAGACTCAAAAAACAACACTTTCATTATTTAAGACACACATGAATAATACATTTTTATGAATGTATGGTAATATGATAGTTGTCTAAATAAACAGGCCAATCAAATTCACGCATTAGTGTTTGAAATAACAGGAAGGTATTGTGACGTCTTTGTTTCTTTACATACCACAGTTAAATATTGAGGAGAACAAAATAACCATTGAAATGAAATAAATTGACATTTCTCACAAGAAAAAATTATTGTTTATGAAAGAAATACAAAAAACCAAGAGTTCCATGCAAATACAAGCCTGAGTTTTAATTGCTGTCTCTTATTTTCTTGAAAGAATATCAAGCTATTTAGTAGTTGCAAGCTAGTGTTGGGCTATATAAGCAACAACACGGAAAGATGAGGCATTACTTTGCTAGTAGCTTTTGTAATTGCTGCCATAGGACAAGTTTTCATGCTCGGCAAACCCAAGCTGTGTCATGAAAAGGAATATGTAGACTTGTGAAGACAATTTTCTGTGTGTCTTTCCATCCTGTTTTTCTGTTGTCCCCACCTTTGCCCCAGGTTATTATCTGGTCTACTTCTGTTTCCAGCTCCCAGCAAGACTAGCTGTTGTTACTTTCTCTGACTTTCCTGACTCACTTTTCCAGTGCCTTTGGTAGAGCTACTGAAAGTACAAGAGAGACATTCTGCTTGATTTTGGTTCTCATGCCAAACCTCTGCATCATCCAATACCAGGCACGCAGAGCAATATCACTAACAATTTTGAATGCTTGATAACCCTGAAGTGGACCATGATACTAATAACCTAGCATGATGCACATAGTCTTCAGTATACTATTTACAGAAAACATTGAATCAAGGACTGGTTTCCAGAATGATTAGTTTAATTTGGAGAATCAATAAAGCTGGTAAACATGCCCAGTTTTCCTTTGGGAGTAGATGAGCCATGCTGACTCTTCATGGGGATTGAATGTGTTCAATATAAACAAGGTTATCTTAGGGTAAAGTAGGTGACCTCAAGAGAGTATAAGCAAAAAGCAATCTGTAAAGGTTTGCTACTTTGCAGGATATAAATAGGGTCTTGTGAGCTCAGATGACATTATAAATTTATAGGAATTTAATCTCTGGACAGATTTGAAGATCTGGTTCAAAAGAAAGGGTCATTTAAATTTCTCAGTGAAATCATTGTAAGAACATCATAGTATTGGCAGAATAATATACTCTACTTCTACCTGGTTTCCAATAATAGTTGAACAATTTTAATTGGAAAGTTAAAGAAAAAAAATCAGCTTTTAATAGACGCTCAGCAGGGAAAATCCTAGTCTGAACAGCAGGCACTGTAAAAGCTGACTCTTACAACTAAGGTGTCACTGTACACGCTGTCTGTAATGACCCCAAGGAAAAAGTAATTTAGGTAGCAAAACACGGAAGAAATATCTACAGATGACCTGTTTTTTGTAGAGGCTAATCAAAGAAAATAAAACAATTCACGAGCTAATTATAGTCCCTTCACAGCGCCAAATGATACTGTGGAAGTACTTCAGAAAACTCCTCTCATTAGTTTGGAGCAAGATATTTAAAAGAGACGGTGACAATTCCAAGTTGATAACTGTGGTTGATCACACGTCTGCTGCCTGATGGGCATGAAGAGTACCCCAAGCTATCAACCCCACATACATTTGGACATGGTTTGGGACACAGTTCAAAAACATATTTGATTCATTGTAGTTGCTTTATAGAATCAGGTGTGAAATACCTTCACTGACGAGTGCTACATTGCATGAATTTGAGTTTAGCATTTCAGGAAACTAGCACAGGCTGTTTAAAGCCCCTTTCATTAAGAGTGCTTCTTATCAATCTAAATACTTTTGCTTGTTTGTTTGTTTCCATTATTTTCTATATTTCATTTGCAAAGAATAATATCATTTGCATTGTAAGCTCTCTGGGCAGAGACAGATCTGCCATTGTTTAGAGTTTTGCACAGTAACCATTTGAGGCCTGGTCCTGCTCATTATCATTATCCTTCTATTAATGCAATTTTATATATTGAGAAAAGCTATCACAAATACATCAGGTCTCTTTTACTCCCTTCTCTTGAAATGTAACTTTATAAATCACATGTAATACTAATTGGCATTTGACCTTTATTTTGTTAAATAGATTACTTTCTAAAATGGTTTGGAGTGAGCGCTATTTCTAAATTAAATATTTTAAGTCATCATCCTTCTGAATTGCATTTGAATTTGCTGGCCAAATGGATAAAGATAGATGATATGGAAGAGGGTGTTTTACTGTGGCCTTGTCTATTGACCTATCTGATATTTCTGAACATCAGATTAGAAATATGTCTCTGAACACCAGTTTAGAAATATATTATGCAACATTCATCATGACCATGGGTTAGAGAGCTTTGTTCAGGACAGTATGGTGCCTTTAAAACAAATATGTCAGGAAGTGAAATCATAATTTTTGATATGGCTGTATGTCTATGCAATGAAATCTAAGACTTTCTTTTATAAAAAGTAAAATTTTGAAGCTGTTGATTGTAGTATAAACTAGTATTAGCTAGTTTTAGCTAAACTAGCTATTTGAGAAGGAGAAATAGATGAATGTAAATGTGGTGTTTGTGATTCCCTTATTTTCTATTGGGGCTCATGTTGTCTTGTAATTAAAAAATTAAAGTGATACAAAGTTTTAGAATTCATCAGAATCAAATATCAGAACAAGTGTCAGAAATTTTAGTAAACACAGAAACCCATTTTTTGAACTAAAGTCAGAGATACTGATAGGTACTTGCATTTGTGTGATCTCTAAATGTGACTTTGGTATTATGTTGTCCTGCTTTCTAATCTGCACCTGCTTGCATTCATCCACCTGGCTAGGTGCAAGGTGCTGAAATTTATGTCTGTACCAAATATAGCTGATGTTTAACACGTTTGTGCCTTATGTGGGTCTCTGCTTAGTCATATTTTTCTACCATTTGTCTTAGTCTTCAATGGAAAAGCACTTTACCAGTTTGTTGGGGTTTTTTTAACAGTTAGATTAAAACTTACGTAGCTGTTACATGAAGAATGAACTTTATTTCATGGAGCTTTTTGGTTCCTGCTTATCATCCGACTTCTCTGTATTAAATTTTCTGTTTCTCTTAATTTTATCATCTGTAACCACATTTTTTATAACCTCTGAATTTATATAATTAGAAGTGAGTCAAGACTTTTGAGAGAAAGAAATTTCAGTTTCATAATCATTACTGAGTGCATTTTGGACGAAAGAGAGAGAGTTAGGAAGGATAATTTAAGGGGGTTCAGGGTATGAGAGAGGCTGTAGATCCTAAAGGACTGGGAGTAGCCCTGTTTTTTTTCTGGCTTCCTGTGTTTCCTGCTGCTCAAATTCATTTGCATTGCTCAGTCTTCATTCCTGGTCTGCATCAGAAGAAGCATGACCAGCAGGTTGAGGGAGGTGATTTTGTCCCTCTAATCTGCTCTGGTGAGACCTCACCTGAGGTGCCGCATCCAGCTCTGGCACACCCAGTGTAAGATGGACATGTAATTGTTGGAGTGAGTTCTGAGGAGGGCCACAAAGATGATCAGATGTCTGGAGCACCTCTCCTGTGAAGACAGTCTGAAAGAGTTGGGGTCACTCAGCTTGGAGAAGGCTCCAGGGAGACCTTATTGCAGCCTTTCAATACCTAAAGGGGATGTTTAAAGATGAGAACAAACCTTTTAGCAGGGAATGTTACAATAGGGTAAGGTGTAATGGTTTTTAACTCAAGGAGGGTTGATTAAATTAGATGTAAGAAGGAAGTTTTTTACAGTGAGGTTGATGAAACACTTGCACAGGTTGCCCAGAGAGGTGATAAATGCTTCATCCCTGGAAACATTCAAGGTCAGTTTGGGTGTGGCTCTGAGCAACCTCATCTGGCTGAGGATGTCCCTACTCATTGCAGGGTGATGGGACCCTTTTGGTCCCTTCCAACTCAAAGTACTCTATGATTCTATGATCTTTTTGGTGCTGAGAATCAATGACACTCCCTATGTTGTTTTCAGCAATATTCATTAAGTAATAGCATTTTAATGCTCTTTCCAAAGACATAGGTTGTTTTGCTAGTCTGCTGTAGTGGGTGATAGGAAGGAAAAAGAAAGGGAGAGGCCAAGTCATGCTGTTTGTAGAGTCACTTGGTCATAAAAGCTAGAGAGTTAATATAGTAGCCTGACTATCTTGTCTTCATTGTCAAGTGGATGTTTTCAAAAGAAGAAAACCTGTCAATTATGGTAATGCAAGCTTAAAGGTGACTGACTAAAGATGTACATAGAACTTCATTGCTTCAACTGATCAAGTGCTCCTTTCTGCCTTTAATTACAAATATTTTTTACCATAAATCTGATTATATTTGGCATGCTTTTGAGTGGATTCATTCAAGAGATTAATGTTAACAGATGGTAAGGTGAGCATCACAGCAAGCACCTAAAATATGGACCATGGCTTCAAGGTCTCTTTTGTGCCGGTAAAGGACAATACTGGTGCTGTACAACTGTGATACAAAACACAATAGTATGCAGATTTCTTTAGAAAATGAAAAATCCTGGTTTGTGCAGCTGTTTGAAGTTGAATGGCTGTGGTGGAAATTAGTTTAATTTACATAATGATTTCATAGGCTAAAATATTAGCAGTCTTATAAATGACTGAAATGTCTGTTTGTTAATGCAGACCATTTATGTAGTTGTTACAAATGTCTAACATAATCTTTAGACAGAAACACAGACTGAAGAAATTGTGTGTGGAAATAAAGCACTTTTAGATATAACTGTGGTGTTTCTGTTATTCTAAGGAAAACATTCAATTGCCTCCATAATTTTGTGTAATTGATCATTGCAAAAAGAAAACAAAACAAAAATCAAAACAAAAACTTCATACTACCATCTGAATGTATTTGAAGTCATGATTTTTCCTTTTAATTATTGATTATTGAGTGGATAATAGAATTAATGAATGAATGGGTAAATATAATATGCTTTTGGACAAGCAAACATGGCTGTTGTAAAATGAAATTTTTAATTTTGCATATATGATGCTGCTTTGAGAGAATTGGTTGTTATGTGAATCATGTTAATACATTTGGCCAGAATTTATAAAAGATGTTAACTCTGGTATTTTATTAGAGGTTATAAAGGAAAAGAAATAGTTACTGTGTTTAAGTTTGCAAATATAAATACTTTATTAAAATATACAGTGCTTTGATCAGTGAAGAATGGTTCCCCATGAAGTTTGCAAAGTCTTTATTGAACATAGGCTTTTCAATATATTAATAAATAATATGGGAAAGAAACCAGTAAGCAGTGATATGTTTCAATTTGGTGTTGACTTACTAACTTGCTCTGGTAGGTAAGGTAGCACCAACAATGAAAATTTGCCAGGGGATTTTATTTAATCAAGTGTATGGCAAATAGAATGAAAATCAGTGTAGTTAACTTTAAGGTGGGGCACCTGGCAGAAAAAAGGAATCTCGGCTCTATATCTAAAATTATGGGTTTCAGATGACAGTTACCACATGGTAATGAAAGCATGAGGTTATGACATGCAATTCTTTCAAAACTAGATGTTAACTAGCAAACAAAAAGCAAAGCAACTGGTATGAATCCACAAGAAAATAACAAAGTATAAATCAGAGTATATAATATTGCATATATCCACACACACACACACACACACACACACACACACACACACACACACACACATATATATATTTATATATACACACATATTCCTACACCTTGATAAATGCCTGTGGCTTTAGGTACTATGTTCAAAGGGATGTGATAAAACATCAAAAATGCTCACATTGGGTTAGACTAGTGGCCAAAAGCAGATCAGCATGAATTATGTTTCCCTTTTTCTTACAGTTTTGTGTAAGCACCTAAGGAAACTAGATGCTCAAGATACCTTTTTGGTGCTAGTCAAGCAATGTGAAGGGATTGAGATCTGCCAAGAATACTTCTGGCTTAGGCTGTTAGGAAATTTTACCAATCAGGCAGTCTAAAGGGAGTGGAAGTTTATTGTAAATGCCTGTCACAGGATTTTACGAGAAATCTGTTGAAAATTAAGGAAAAATTTTGGGAGTAAGACAGTCTTTTTTGACCACAAAAACTACAGGGACTGCATGTTTTACAAAGATTTTTACCTCTCTTGTGCCTAATAGTTGTATGAAAGATCCAAATGTACCTAGACTCATAGAATGGTCTGGATTTTAAGGGTCCTTAAGGAACCTCTAGTTCCAGCCCCCCTGCCATGGGCAGGGATATCAGGCTGCTCAAAACCCCAGGCATTCACAATTTTCCTGGGCAACTTGTTCCAGGGCCTCACTGTCCTCACCGTCAAAGACTTCTTCCTCATATCCGCTCTGATCTCTCAGTTTAAAGCCATTAACCCTTGTCCTGTCACTATATGCCATTCTAAAAAGTTTCTTTCCAGCCTTTTTGTAGGCCCTCTCCCAGGTACTGGAAGGCACAACATCTCCCCAGAGTGTTCTCTTCTTGAGGCTGAACAAGCCTGTCTTCATGGGAGGGGTGCTCTGGTGCTCGGACCAGCTCTCTGGTCATCTTTGTAGCCCTTCTCTGGAATTGCTCCAACAGTGACAATGGTACTTTGTGAGACTGGACAGTACTGGCAACACTATTGTAAGTGCAGTAGTATGATTTACATATCATAGCAAAGAATTTCTTGGCCACCTTTTATTGTAACCTTAGTTTCTGTCACTAAATATAAAAGCTTTTCCAAACTTCACAGTCTTTGGCTGTAAATCATATTGCTTCAAAACAAAGTTTACTGATAGACAAATAGTTTATTCATTAGAATTGCATCTTTCAAGGAAATGATACTATAGGTGAATGTTTCTGTAAGAGGTTCTGAAAAAACAAAACACTTGGAAAATGAAACATTTAGATTTTTGTATACAAACAATTTAGCTAAAATTACTTTAAGTGTAAAAACAAGTCCAAATTAAACCCATCAGCCAATCTTCACTTTCCTGCACTCTACAAATTACTCAGCTCTGCTAGATGCCAGACATAAACATTCATGCTAATTCCTTCATTACTCTATTTGCTTTCCAAAGAAAAGAAATAATAGGGTAGAAATCGTATTTCTAATTGTGAATAGTCTGAGCACAACATTGCTGTAGATTTTTATCTATTGATCTTGATGGGAGGCAATAAAAAGATTCTTTTTCCATCTTGCCAAACAATTTCAAATGAGACCAGAATCTCTTGGTCTCTGGTAGCTGTGTTCCTGGAATATTCAGTTTGTCAAAAATACATAGTTAACAACACATGCCTAAAATATTTTGCTGTGTCGTACTTGATTCTGAAGGATAGGGGATGTGTTCTGTCAGAGTGAGTAATGACTAATTAGACACTCTTATAAGTGAGCAGAGTACAATTATAGTTAAAGACTGACAAGGACTTTTAGTGCTACATATGTTGGATTTTGAGAAAATTAAACTTATGCTTCTCATTAGGCACATTGCACTGTAGCCTGAAAATATTCATAATGGTTTTTCCATCCTGTTGAATTTTCCACAGCATGAGAAGTAACTAAATTTTAAAGAAATGTAAAGAAATTCTCTAAATAACTAGAGAATAGAACATCATATATTAACTCATGAAGTGTAAATTAAGTATTGCAGATCAACTTAAAATGCATGACCAAACCATAACCAGCCATCATAACAGTCTATGAGCTATTTTTGAGATCAAATGGCATCAGTTCATGTAGCACTGCAGAGTCTTCAGATTCTTCAGATCTTTCAGTGTTAAGTTAGAAGAGCGATTGTTCTCCAGCAAAAGTCTTTTACATTTTTTGCTCACAGGACAGTTGCATTACATAGATAAATGTGAGCTTTACTGCTTTTTTGAGTGTACTGCCTTCTCAGCAGTGATGGGACCATAAGTTTACTTTTTAGAAGGAACTTAGTAGGACTGTATAGCCACATGCAAGTGTCTGTTCCTTGGAAAACAAAGAGACTGTGATGTTCCTTGATGCTTTTGTATATACTGTGAGTTTTTGAAAGACCTGGCAGTTTTGGAAGCAAAATCACCTTCATTAGTTTCTCAAGAAGGAATTGAAGAATGGGAAGTACTGCATACACACCTTTTTCATGACTGCCAGTGGGTAAGTGGGTAGATACAGTTTTCAATGCCAGCTTTATTTTGATGCCTGTAATTTACCAAGGGTTTAGTTAATGGATTTAGTAGGGCTCACATCCTCTTTTTCTGTCTTATCATTTCCACAGTCATCTGTATGCAAACATGGTTGATTCTCTCTGTGCCTCTTTCACCTTGCTTGCCATCTTAATGCACACACAGCCAATGTCATTAAAGTAAAATGTGTTTAAGTTCACTAAAATTTGTGAATGTTTTCCAAACATTCAGGCAAGGAAGCACTGCGATATTGCACAAGTGGTACTGAGATAGGGAGGTGGAAAAAATTCCTAGGTTACAAAAGAGACAAGTTTGAGACAGCTCTCAAAGTCCACCTGGAATCCCAGCACACTTAACACCCTTACTTATGGGCTATGATTACCCTGTTTCAAAACTGTGTATGACAGATGAACTATCATTGTATAAATAACCAAATTCTGTCTAACCTCAGGTTGGAATAAGCCTAAAAAGTTATATATAAATCATAATATTAGGCATTGGTAATGATGGTGGTTAAAGCTGCTGACATTATACTGAAGAGGTTATCATAATCATTCTATGATAGGCTTACTTCTGCATGCAAGGGTTATGTACCTTCTGCACTTGTACTGTTGAGTGTCTGTGCAGGGAAGCTGAGCTTTCTTTCCAGGATATCTGAGGGTTGTCTCTAATAAACTTTGTGATAGGAACTTACTCAGGAAGAGAGTAATATCATCCCTTCCTTCCACTTGTTGTCACTTTTTAGTCAAGAAAGGTAGCACCAGAATTAATGTAGATAAATCAGGCTTTAAATACAATTCTCTGAGTATGGAAAAAAGCTATCAGATTATTTGCTTCATATAACATGGCTGAAATCAATGCAGTTTGCTTATTATATCTGTACAGATAATGTAACTGTAAATACTGTCTGATCTTCCAAGAGGGATTTATCAAAGCACGTAAATGAAAAATATCAAGGTTACTGTCTTTGTTCATGAGCTTCCTTAAAAGGTTTTCATATACAGTCAGCAATATTTTTTGACCTTGGATAGTGAATTTTTGCTAACAATTCATTTGGAGAGATAGCTTTGATTCTTGTGAGAATTTTTGGGAGGCTAAAACCTCAGCATATTTTCCCTAGTGTGACCAGGTTGAAATAAACTGGAAGAATGCCAGGTTTATGTCTGATGTACCTCAAATTTAGAATATCAATACGTAATAAGAACAATTTTGTCCCTTGGTTTTTGTGTATGAAACTAAATGTCAAGCAAAGCTACAAATGATACAGTGCAAGTGGTTTACATATTGATAGAGTCTTTAATGTGTCTCTGAAGAATTAATACTTTAAACAATAAGTGGCTGTAGTGCTTCTCTTGGGAATCAAGAAAGAAATACCTTTCTGTTTTGTTCCTAGGCCTTGAATTAAATAGTTGTTTATTTTAAAACAGTTTTTAGACTACAGTGTTGTTGAAGAGTTGTTAAGAAAATGGGAGCTGTGGTGTACTTGAACAACCTCATCTTGGTTACTGGGATTTAGCTATATCAGTGACTTATTTCTGTTTGTTAATTGCAATATAACAGCAATTTTAATTTAAAATGCTTGTTAGTAACAGTCTGTCAGTCCTTTGAGGGTAGTACATCATCTTGTCCTGCAAAGGGATTAGCAGATGCCACTCTGGGAATTAAATAATTATTTAGTGTAAATGAGTCCAAAAGAAACCTGTCCAAAATCCAAAATAGGTTAGAAATATGGAAATAAATCCAAAGCTATTGCTTCAGAAGCTCACATGTAAAGGTTTTTAACATTTTGTGGAAGAAACATTATGTGGAGGACTTCTCCAAATAAAGAGCACCTATGTAAGAGAGTGACCTCATCTAGAATGAAACTGTTGACACAACATCAAGAAGATTGCAAGAAAATGTTTAAAATGAGGAGCTGTAAGAAAGCTGTGAAGTATAGAAGACAATGTGGTTTAGGATGACATCCTTACAGTTGAAGACTAAAATTATCCTAAGTGCAGTATAGCTCAGAGAATGAAACTAATTAAAAAGGAAATAAAACCTAATGAGTTGCCCTTTAAAAACAGTGTCAAAAAAACGCCAGACAAAGGCATGGAATCAATAGTACACTGACTTCCATACAAATTTAGGAAACTGAAAAAATGAGGGAAAATGGGTAGCTCTAGACCTGCCCAAATTTTAGTGGAAGTTAATCTACACGATGGTGTAATAGCAGAATCAAACACACACAGACAAGAGAAAGCAAACCACGGCACTGTTGGAATAATGCTATCTTTTAGAGAGTTTACAAGCAAATTACTAGTGACTGGCTCAGGGAGTAGCATAGTGGAACTTTGTCAGGAAACAAGGTTTTATTATACAGGATTTAAAAGCCAAAGGCCCATAGGGTGTGCGAAATAGAGATTGTATTGGGAAGGACTATAAGCCTGGGTTTCATCTGGCCAAATGAAGGTGTCTAAATTTAGGTTCATTGTATAGACTTCTTTCACTTGCAGTCAGTGAAGATAAATGGGCATTCCCAGGTGAGTAAACCATCTCATTTTGAAAGAGACACCTAAAATAAGTTACATAAATTGGGTACTAAAAGTGACCAGTTGCTTTCTATTCACTATATAACATACGGGATCTAACTGGGATACAGACACCTCCACAGTAGATGACACGAATCCTTCCTGAAATGGCAGTGAAAGTAGGCCATGCAGATCTCAAAGTCTTTTTAAGTGCCAGGAGAAAAACTAAGGAAAACAAGTCATGCAAATTGACAGGAAACACAAATGAGTTTATTTTGCTTTTCAGGTCTTATTTTGTTTTGTGTTGTTGATTTTGTTTGAGTTTTTTTTTCTTTTTCTTCTTTGTTAATTTTCTTTTCTTTTAAGTTTAGGAAAAGCTTTATGAGCAAATGAAGAATTTTTAAGAAATTGAAAACTGGGATGTAGTTTTTGCTCCAGATTTTTAAAGGAATATTCTGTTCAGTCGTTTTTTCCCGTTGATACATATTGCAGCTGAAGCAATAAATTTATTCACATTATTTTTAAAATTTGAAGATTTTTAATATGTTAGAAAAATTGAGAAAAAGTGCATCTTCAATAACTGGAAGATGATCTTCAAAAACTAGTATTCATGCTTTTTTTTTCTCACTTTATTAATCCAATGTTTTGCAGAAATATGTAATACAGACTGGCATAAAAAGACATAAAGAGGTTTTAATTTAGAATAAAGTTAATCACTGGGCTGAAAAAGAGATACAAAACTTGAAAGAATCTGCCTTATAGAAAAACTTGAGAGTTGCTTCAGTAAAATCCCTGAACGAACAAGCTTTTGTTGGACAAAAGATTGTGATTATATTAAAATTGAATATTTCTTCACCTTTTGAAATCTGTGCTGCTTGAACTATTGTTCTGTGAGGCACTGGCTTATTTAAATTGGCATTTGTGCATATAGTGAGACACTGTGAAAGAAGAATGTGTAATTTACACATAACTTAAATCAGTCTATTTTACAAAATGGCAAGCTCTTTATCTATCTATCTATCTATCTATCTATCTATCTATCTATCTATCTATCTATCTATCTATCCATCTATCTATATATCTATCTATCTATCTATCTATCTATCTATCTATCTATTTATTTATTTATTTATTTATTTATTTATTTTATATTATAAGAATTTTCTGCTTTTTATAGTGAGCAAATTCCTTTCACTTTAATTTTTTCAGTGAAAAAAACTGCACATCTCAGGGGGTATTAGTTTGATTTATTAGGTCATGCTTGTGTAATCATGAGAAGAGTTTTTAAACCTTTCTGTAGCCTCTGGAAACTTTTCTGATTACTTCATAGCAATAGAACTGCTTTAGTACTCACATCAGCCTGAGCTTTCCTCACTCATTGATGCCTTTGTGTGTGGGCTACATTTTTGGCCATAATGAAGCCATTTTCTTACACTATAACTACTTTTGTCAGTTCTTGTAAATAAGATGAGCTGTCTAGAGAAGAACTCCTTAGGTAAGTGGTACTAGGAAAGACAGACATATTGACTAATTTTGAACTTCCATATAAAATTGAAGCATGCTTCTTTTACAAAACTGTTTTAAAAAATGTCACTTAGATTATTTTTGTTTTTCATTGAATGGAGAATGTATCTTCGTATTTGAAGAATCCACAACAAATTTAGAAAACAGCAGATGAGATGAGAACTCCTCATTGATACAGAACTAGCCAATTTCTAGATAAGCGTAGTAAGTGATTTGCGTGGTTGCAACAAAGTGTCAATATGTGAGACTCATCCCTATTTAGTCAGCAAGTTACTGTGTATTCTGACAGGCCTCCATAAAGACAGATTTGTTTTACTTTGCATACAATAAGTTGTTTCCATAACTGTTACTTCAGAGAATTTTGTCATGTAGTCATTTTTTCATGTAATTTTTGCTGTGTACATCCTGATTCAAACTGCATAGAAGAGACAATTAATAAGACTTCTAAAAATGGAAAATATATGTGAAGAAGAAAATGAAAGTCTTTTAAGTTGTGGTTTCCAAAAAGAATATTTTCTATCCTCTAGTTAAATGTTCTGAGATGCTTAAATGGTTTAAGGCAAAAAGATGCTAAAAGCAATTTCTCAGAAAGTTCAGTGAGACACGGATTGGACAATATCCTGTTCAATGCTCTCCTGCAATACATTTCATCTGTACATGCATTTGGTCTGCAGTAATGAATGCAAATATGAACTAAAGAGAAAATATTTAGGCTAACTTTTAAATCCCCCTTCTCCCTGCTTTGTTAAATATTATTTCTGATTAAAATATTTGTTGTTCTGAAATAGCAGTTTTACAAGAAAAGATAACTATATGCTTAAAGGTAGAGGCAGGAGATAAAAACCTAGGAAATAAATGTGTTTAGTCATATCTGTGTAAATTATTCCAGATGTGTTCAAAGCATCAAAATAAGATATTAGCTAGCTACTTGCAAACCTAGATGTATGTTTCTCATATGCAACTTATGTAAGTTTTAGGAGTTCCATCTCTCTCCTTTGGCTTCATTTAACTGCATTCTTTCCATACAATTTTCCACTTTTATTGTTGTTTCATTAGCATGGAAAATTCCCTCCCTTTTGCAAAGTTCTGTTATCTTTCTATGTCTTTTAAAGTTTTGAAGTTCTCAATTAAAAATACAATGTACCTCTTGTCATTATCTTATAGAAATTTTTTAATGCTTGATGGAGGCTCTCCTTTTTATCTTGAGCTTTTGGACAAGCAGTTTGGTTACTCCCTTTTTATGTTTTGTTTATAGTGGGTTTGTTTTGCAAATAATTCTGCACTATTCTTCAGTAGGTGCTCATTTATCCTATTTCAAATACAGATTCTCTAAATTTTTTAGTTCTCTAGTCTTGGCCTTTTGCCTTTCTTCTATTTGAATGTTTGCAATAGCTGCTGCCTCTTCTTCTTGGAAATATCTATTATCTATTGAATTGTATTCTTGGTAGTTTTGGGGTTTTTTTAAATTTTTTTATTTAAGAAGTATTTTTTCAGTACCTGAAAAGCAAATGCCACTTTTTAAAAACACTGTTGCTTTTCTGTTTTTTGTAGTATTTTAGAACTAGAATTTACATATTTGCTTTTAATTAGAGGACAATGGTTATTTTCTCTCCTCATTTTCTGTGGACCTGCGGAGTTTTTCTGGAACCACTGGCTAGTGTGTTTGAAAAATTTCAGATTTTTCCTACTCTAATTTCAAGTCTGAAGTGATGCCTCTTTTGTAATCTTGTCCAGTCTGTTCCTGAATATTTTTCTCCACTATTTGATATGCACTCATTTTTGTTGACTGGGTTCATGCTTATATGATCTTTGCATGGAGAAATGAAAAGTCTTGCTGTATATATGGACAAGACAAGGAGTAGAAATTGACCCAAAATTGTAATTAGTGACCAAAATTCCTTTCCAGTTTTTAATTTTCAGTGAAGGTACTTAATGTTAATTTTGAATAAAATCAAGCTTAGTGATAAAATATTGATTGATATGTTAACCAATGTTATATGACTTTAAAGTTTTCACAGTAAATCCAATTTAAAATGTAAGCACTTTCAAATAGACTGCTTTAAAATAACACACATAATAAAAGTTAAATATGAAATATTTAATATTATTAAAAATAATTAGAAAAGCACCTTTCCAGGGAGGTGCCTTGATGTAAGGGCTGCCACAGCTGCCTCCTTGATGCTCTACTCCCTGGCCAGAGATGGTGGGAAAAGCCTTGGCTACCAGGCTATGCCTTGTGGAAGCCCCCACTGCTTCTGGTATCTTTGCCCACAGGAAGCTGCTAGGACACACTGTGCTCTGGTACTTCTAAAAAATTAATCTTAGAGTGTGTTTTACTTTTATATAGAACAAGAATCATGCTAGTTCTCTGAGTTCAACAAAATTTGCAATTTAAGCATGTGAAGTAAATTGGAAAACAGTAATATAATGAGACAAAGTATAGATTCTAAGCCAACGAGTATACATTTATAAATCTGAAATAAAAAGTGCTCACTTTACAGATGTGATTCAAAGGCCTTCTCTTTCAGAGAGTTCTCTGCTTTCAAAAATTGCTTTATCAATCATTTCTGGAAGTTAGCCTGTAAATCGGTGTGTAAATGAAGTGTGGTATCTGTTTCTCTCTTTTGTTTTCTTTTATACCCTGAATGAATCCTCTGCAAGGCAGATTCATTTGTTGTTTAGTTGCACTGGAATGACTACAATTCCACAAACAAATTGGGCCTTAGTTAGGTGCACTTTGTCATAAATAATCTCTGAGGAGATTGGATTTCTCTCCTTGCCGAGGCACTTCAGCTGTACGTGAAGCTCAGAGCTTCTTAAAGGGCCTGAGTTATTGCTCAGTTGAACACCCACTGATGAGCCCACACTTGTCCTTATTCTCCTGTGCTGTAGCTGTCTCTATTTCCCTAAAGCATATTCAGGAAGGTTTATAGTAAAAGAAACTACTAGTCCATTTTTTTTGTTCTTTGTCCCATTTTTTTCTTATTCTACTCCATGATACACAGCTCTTTCAGTGTATATTTCTTCATGATCTGGAGAGAAAAGCCATTTCATAGATTGGTTAAGGGCATTTTCCATGCTCCGGTCACCTAATACTCATATTTCACATTCAGCAGTAGGCCCTTTAAAATTTAATGTGATATCTGTACCAGCTGCAGGAAATGTCCTTTACATTTTAATTTATAAATTTTACAGTTATTTCATTTGCTTTGTTATAGTAATTTGCTCTGCATTTCAGTGTAGGCTTTCCACTGTTTTTTAAAAAAACAAATTGAAACTCTATGGTTCTGTGGTGGAGACTGGTGAGGAGCTGACAGCATGATAATGTAATTTCTGCCTTTTCCCAAGCTACCTTCTGCAGGTTGTGTAATGGGTTGAGCAGCATCTGCAAAAGTATGGTAGTTCTATTCTAGAGCTACTTCTGATCTGTGTAATTTCTGTACACAGCTAGTCACACTGAGCAGTGTGAACAAGACTTTGTTTAAATGGGATAATGTAACTATCCCAATGATAAAAATTGAACTGAATTATTCCCACAGTGTAGCAAGCTCTAAATCTTTTCATATAAGTAGGGAATTGTGCATGTTTGATAGATGGAATGTTCATGTTTTGGGTTTCTTTGTATTTTATCTATTTTTCATCTGGAAAAAAATTCAAACAATATATAGAAGGATAGCAAATGCGTCTACAGTCAAATCCTTATATAGAGGAATGGAATAGCAGAACCATTTATTGATGAATGAGCTAATGTTTGATGCATATAATGGGCATGGTGCTCATTTAGAAAACAAATGAGACAGAGTTCTTGTCTTAAATCTGATCAGGTGAACAGATGCAAGTGTGGGGACAATATCAAGTATCTCCACTGAAGAACAGCATTTAGGGAAAAAATAATCAAGAAAGCCATTAATATAAATCTATTTGTTAAGCTAAGGGTGAGTATCAGATGTAGCAGACAGAGTAGTATCTACTCAGATGAAGTGCTTTAGCCACATTACCCATAGCTACACCTAGTTTATTATACAGTATTTCAGTAGTTCAGAAGCAATGAAATTCTGTCATGCATCATATATGAACATGTTGAACATGAGTACAAGAGTGGCCAAATACTATAATCTCTACAAATGGTATTGTAAATGAGCTAAAAGGAGCAGTATATATAATACTTCTTTTTTCTTTCTGCTGCCATATTGCACTTCATGTAGCTCAGGTTGCATTCCTGATATAAAACAGCAGCCATGTCAGATTGCACATGGGTGTGAGGAAGTAGAGCTGGATGTAAGTGCATATACTTGTCAGAGTGAATCACCTGGCTGGTTTTATGTAGGTTGAAGGTAGGTGTTAACAAAAGAGGCCTTTGATGGAGGAGCTGAGCAAAAGGAATTTGAAAAATATGTGGACAACCTATGGTGGATTGGATGGTGAGGAATTGGCCTCAGGAAAGCAGACTAAACACAGTGTTTTCAAAAATTTTATGACAGTGTTCTTAATCTAAATTTTGCAATGGCAGCTGAGAAAGTCTCACCAAAAAGAGTCAAAGCCATGTGGTTTGACAACAAAGTCCTTGCATAAAAATTGTCACCGAGACAGAAAGGATTGGTGAGAGAAGAGCTCAGAGCCAGAACAAGGCCCTATTAATAGAAGTGATGAGTTGGTGAATGTCAGTGCTAGCTGAAATGTGTATGGAAATAAAATGATAGGTACTAGAGAGATATTTTTGGATAACTAATGAGGGGAGAGAGAAGAAAAAATACAGTCTGTAGTCTTGAAAGATTAAGATAATAATAGTTGTAATAGTGATGGGAAAAAGGGCAGAAAACTTGAAAGTGAAGATGGGAGACTCGTGTTTAAAGTGACAGTGTCATGCCTTAGGAGAGATATTAACCAGGTATAGGAGACAAGTTGGTGTAACAGGTAGGTTTTTGAGTCATCAGTAGATAACTTTGTAAGCTCTGTGTGGAGGAAAGCGTTTGCAGTCACTGTAAAGTGAGAAGAGCAAGGTTTAGGGACTAGGCTCTAATTCATCATCATCCTATCAGAAGAAAAAACATTTTTTGTAACAGAGTACCAATAACATTTCTGTATTTATGGCTGCCTTACTAAAACTGTGTCTTCTGGTTTGAAGCATGAGAGGAAACAGATGGGGATTTCTTTTATCTAAGCCCACATACACTTCTCTTTCTTCAGCGGTAGTATAAGAAATGTTATAAATTAAGTTTCTTTCTTCTTAATTGAAGGAAGAATGCCTTTTAAAGTTGTTCTTATTAGATGTTTGAATTGATCCAGAGCTCTACAAAATATAAAATGATTGAATTATTCCTCCCTGGAAAGTGGACATAGAGTAATGATGAGTTCCAGTCATGGTGCTTTGGAGAAATTAGCAAGCAGCCATAGCTTGGCTGGCAGTGGGATATAAAATTTAAATAGAAAATATAAAATCCAGTGTAGAGGATTTCAGAGGATCTGTGTAATGGATTTTTCATAGACTCGCAGCATGCTCCTTTTTATTAATTAGGCAAATATGTTGCATAGAGAAAAATCTATTATTGTGAATAAAGAAGCAGGATGGTTTTAAAAAAACCTACTATGAACTTTTTAAACAAAATTGCTCTGCTACATATGTGGTACAAAAAGGGATTTTTCCTATTTAAATTACATGTTGCAGACATTATTTTAATTTTATTAGTATTACAACCTTGCAAAATAGTTATATGTGGTTATGACTAATCATCATGTATATTAACAAACCAGGAATTAATTCTCAGTATTATATACTCTTATTTTATCCATGCAGTCTGTGATTCGCACGGTGCTCATTGAAGGTAACAACAATTATTTACTTTCTACTGAATATCATCGATACTAAATATCCATGATATTTGAGTACCAGACTTCTTATGTGCATAATTTTAAAACGTGTTTTAATATACAGTAAAGGTCATTGTCTCTTCTGTGGTAAGATGAGATGGGCAGAATGCTCTGGTGGAGCAGGGCTTGAGATGAGCAAGTTCTGAATGTTGGTTTTCCTTTCTTCCTTAATGTCATCATGAAGTCCATACACAACTCATCTTTTTCTTCAGTTTCTTCACTGTGCAATGTGGATAGTGACAGCTGAGTAAGAGCAACCTAATTTTAATAGGCCTTTGAATCTGTTGATGTGAAAGGTTTACTATCTTTTCTCAGATAGGTTTATATTATTATACTTTTTTCAAATTTCCTGATGTTAAAAAAAGGACAGGGACATTCTGATTTCTCTTGCTGTGATGTGGGACTTTGGTGTGATTATTGCTCTCTTTTATCATACATATCTCTTTTAGAAAGTACCTAGCAACAGGAAAAAAAAATTACCTGGGATCACTTCTGTCAATTTCTCCTATTTAATTAGTGAGAAGATTGCAAAATTTAGTTCTGCAGTTTTTGACAGTGAATTCTTTAGAACTGTATTTTCTTTGTACTATAGAATATAACTTACATGTTGTGTGGCAACCATTTCTGCTCTATAGCTCTCTAGCAAGTATATAAGAGATAAGTTTAAACATATTTGCAAAATTCTCAGTTCTTTTTCCATTATTTTAATTTTTCTGGTTTTTTTTCCCCTAGGCTCCTATAGGGAGTTAATATAAATAATAACTTGACATATGAAAAATTCACGTTAATTTTTTTTAATGCAGATTCAGTCTTTTAATAATTTTGTAAGATTATGATCAGTGGAGACCCATGGTAATTTAACCATTAATGTTATTTTAATGGTAGGATTTTTCTTCTTAGTACAGCTAAGTAAGGAAGTATGGAAATAGTAGCAATAATTCTTTGACTATCTCACAGAGAACTTGTGTTAGTGAATAGGTTTATGGTGACACTAATAGCATTCTCGTATTTATTTACTGTCATAAATACATTCTTGAACTGTACTGTAATGTTACATATAAGTCCATTATATTTGAGGCAAGTTTATGTTCTTTACACAGGGACCTGTATTCTTTACTTTAGTACAAATTTAAACTCAGATTTTTGCAATTGTTTGATAACCACAGTGGGGCCACAATTGTGGAAACTACATCATACATCTAATTTTCTAAGCCCAGCTACAAAACCAGTCAGTCCTGGACAGTTTCTACTGAGAAATCACCGTTATTAATGCTTCTCACTGCCCTGGTAACCTCTCCATACACTGCCTGGTGCTCATCAGCTAAACTCAACATCCATGCTGAAAGCGTTTCAGCTTTTTAGCCTTTTGGAAAATTCCAAAGTGTTTAACACAGACCTATCATGGTGGCATATTGAACTTCGGGTATGTCTTAGACTCTCACTTGGCCATTTAAGACTTTTCATGTCTATATCTGAATTAGGTACCTAACATGGTTACATTATGCAAATGTGCTGAATGTTTTAAAGAGCCTTTCCTTAATTCCCTTAGTTATTGTGAAAAATTTTTCAGGGTCATAATTATTAGACTTCTATAATCACAGTAGAAATTGATCCATGAGACCTCTTATTAGCATGTTGACTATTTCTTATCTCAGTTGATTCCCATTATACCTTTTATTTCCTGGATAATATAAGTGATCTCTTGGATCCTATATTTATAATATTTAAATATTGCACCAGTAATACAGGAATATATGTTATGAACCTCACTATGCAGCTTTCTGTCTGAGCCTTCACATATGGTTCCTCCTTGTGTGTAACTTCAATTAGTGCTGATTTCTGTCCTCCGTGGAGGACCTGTTTGATTTTAGTTTTTTGTCATCTAGAGCTCTTACAGTTGACCACATGTGGTTTCTGTTTATAATAGAAAGTATTATATCATGTGTCATGGTTTGAGGCTTACCCGGAAATAGTAAGATTTTGGGCGGCTCAGTGAGATCCCAAGTGAAGAAATTCAGGAGGAAGAAGGAGGAGCTTCCTCTTTTCCAGGCAGGGAGCACAGAGGTGAGAGCTCTTGCCCGGGCCTGGGTGGGGCTGGGCCCCTGCCCCAGGCCCGGCCAGCCGGCGGCTGTGGGGCGGCTTTTCCCCCTCCCTCACTTCATCAGAGGTGGTGGCAGGACGGCGGGGGGAAGGGTGGAAAAAGTCAGGCCATGGGTTGGCGGCCGGAAGGCCGGGGAGGGTGGCGGAGAGCCAAGGCCTTGTGAAAATGCCCGCCCCCCCCGCCCCCAGCAGCGGCCCAGGGAAGGCGCGGCGCGGGAAATTTGATCCCGAGGAAGCTGCGAAGATCCTGCAGCTGAGAGCGGCTGAGAGAGAGAGAGAGGTCACCTGACCTCTGAAGGGCCTGGGCGAGAACTTAACCCCTTCAGAGCTCCAATCCTCCTTCCACTTGAGTGAGAGAGGAACCAGATGAGAGACAATGTAAAGAACGACATTGAAACATCAAAGTCAGTGAGAAAGAAGTGAAGCCCAGATGGGAGGGATGAGGAGATGGTTTGAAAACCTGTTGT
>VWZP01009943.1:302272-454845 GCA_013396995.1 Dicaeum eximium | reverse complement strand
GACATTGAGAGACACAAGAGAACTTTTCTTTTCTCTTGTGGAGAAGCTTTTCCATAACATGAACAAGAGGGACTCCTCTCCCTGAGAGAGAATTGAGAAAAGACTATTTAAAAAATGATGGACTGATTGGGATTGTTGAGTGTTATTTCTTTACATTGACAAATGGGAAGGAAATGTTTGTGGAGGGAGGAGAAGGGTCTGAAGGGTTTTGGTTTTTTCCTTTTCCTTTTTTCTTTCTTTAGTTACTGTTAATAAACTGTCTTTCTCTTGAAGTTTTGAGCCTGCTTTGCTTTTCTCCTAGTTGATCCTATTTTACAGCAGGAGAGTGCTCTGGTGATTAACCAGCACGAGAAAACCCACCACATTTAGTGGTGCATTTGGCCGGGAAAAATTCAAATTGATTGAAATTGGGGAAAATTCAGAATTGGCGAACTAAACCACTACATCATGTCAATGTCAGACATGCACAATTAGTTGAATTCATCTCTTTTGATGATATTATTAAAGCCATTGTTAAACAGAAAACAACTTAATAGAAGAGAATATGTTTTATTTCTGTCTTTAGTTGCATGGATTTCTGAATTTATTTTCATGATTTTATTTTTGTAAACTTTAGCATTTAAACTAAAATAAATAATAATGTTATATGCTGGAACAACCATTGCAGAAATAGTAGTACATTTTCAGATAGAAAGATAATGAAATATCTACATCTTGAAGCATTTTTTATCTATATTATATTATTTTGGAAAAATAGCGCTTTTACATAATATAATCTTTGAGAGTTTCCATTTCAAAGTTTTATCCTGACTTTTCATACACCTTTTTCCTTTTTAATAGTTTAGTTTCCTTTTTTTGCATATTAGGAAACATAACATGAATATATTTCAAGATAAAAAAAAATCCACAAAACTTCTTTCTTTTCTGTGTTATTATCACTTTTAGTTTTTAAGAACAGGAGAGAACTGTTTTCTAGGAGCAGGTTGAATCTTCTCTGGTGTGTGGGTGTTATTATTTTTAACAGTCTCAACAGTTACTAGAGGTTGTTTTAATGCCACAGGACAGGGTTTGTTAGACTCCTACAGCTTATGAAAGAAGCTGTAAAAATGTCTGGATTACTTTGGAAAATTACAAGTGTAGAGACAGATCTTAACGTTTATTTGCCTGCAGTCTTTCTGGTTTTGATAGAATTAACAATATGATTTTTAATGTCTAAGTTATGCAAATTCAGACTCTGAGAGTACTGTAGTACCAGGCAACATCTTATTTGGGAACATTCTCTAGCATTCAGTTTCTACAAACTAATTTTTGCTGAGTATTTCTTTATCTTGCCGTGCTACTTGTCACTGTGTGAGGAGATGCTGCTGCAAGTTTGCTGCCTCCTGCTGTAACTTTAGAGTCTCCGAGGCAATACCATTTTCCATTGTGCTCACTTTTAGAGCTCTTCCTGTTCTCCCACAACACCCATGGAAAGGCCAAATGCATTTGGCTTGATAATAAATGTGACTGTATTGCTTAAAACAGAAGGAACTGTGCTTCAATGGCTATATAGGAAGCCTGGGATATGCAAATGGGGCATATAAAGTAGGTGGTGTGAATGATCCCCAACTTGAAATACTCAGTTGCTAAAGGTCAAACCCTTAGTATGTTGTCACCTTCAATTAAAATACATACTGATGTTTTGAAACAACAGTAACACAGCATCCTATTGTTTTCAAAGATAAAATATAGCAGTTCATGGTTCTTTTAAGTTTTGAGTGAAACCACTGGTCCTTCATGAGTATTTTCTTTTGCAGTGCACAGTAGGAGAATCTGTAGTTGTGCATCTGGAGAGATAAGTGAGATGTATGTCTCTGATTTTCAAGATTCTGCTGGAAATCAATTGCTGCTGATTTTTATCTGGCAGCTTGCCCTTGGCTCTCTCAAGGAGGTCCCAAATGATCCATCAGGACAATCCCAGATGATCCATCAGGACAATCCCAGATGATCCATCAGGACAATCCATCAGGAGAGTGTTGTGGTGGTTGCCTGTTTGCACTGGTGACACAAATAGCCCACAGCTTGTAGATAACCTCAGTGAGGTAGATAAGGACAGTCTCCATAAAGTTTACAGAAGCACAAACAGGATGGAAAAAAGCTGTCACTTAGTTGTGACTACTTTGACTAAAAGGAGGGAGTGGGAAAATTGGATATTTCATGTGGATTTAATGAAAATGGAGCAAATCACCGAATCACTATGGCAAATTTTCATAAAAGTCTTTATACTAAAAGTTATAAAAATCTTAAAATATACAACCATTTGTTTTGTGGTTTAATGAGTTGTAGGTTATACTGCAACCTCAAACATTTCTTGAACTTGGTCAGGGGGTGCATATCCAGTATATCTCTAAACTGATGCATAAATGTAAACATGTGATGCATCCCATTGAAAACAAATACATTCTTTAGGTTTATGGTCAAAGTAAGCCACCTTAGCCACCTAAAGAGAGCCCCATGGGGCAAGTTGGTAGCCATGAATGAGCTGCAGCCAGCACAAGGGCACACAAGGGGGGCCCCCCCACTGCTGCAGCACCCACGGTGACACAGACTCCATCAGAGCTGGCTATGTCCGTGGACATTCTTCTGGAAGGTCAAACCCATATAAAGGAGATAGGGGTAGCAGAACTTGTGAGTCTGCTTGGGGGGCTTTGTTGCTTGTTTTGGCATTTTAGCAAAAATAACTTGTTTTTATCAGTAGCCAAATAATTCTGTCATCTCTATTCCTTTTCCAGTTGAATATGTACTTTGGTCACCAAAGTAGTCTAGGAGAATTGTCCAGGTTTGCTTTAAAAAGAGGAAGGACTCACTCAAAGGTCAATTTATCTCATCCTGGAACAGATAGTTAACATAGGTTGTTTTAGACCCCCTGTAATGCACTCCTTTCCCCAGTTCAGTTCATCAAGAAGAAAACCACACATAACTGTAAAAAGAGCTAGTCACAAGATTCTAGTCAGTCCAGGCAAATCCCTGATTAATTGTGGCATTTGTATTCTCTCCAGATGTTTCAGTTACCTGTAGCTTAACTTTGGGAAAAAAGTAATCTCTGAAGTATGCATTGCATAGATGTTGTACAATGAGATTTACAAAAATAATTCAGCAATTTTTTTTGTATTCATATATCGTTTGAATACTTATTTAAAAGTATGAGTTAAAAAGACATTTCTTAATCTTCAATCTTCTGTCTCTATATGAAGGCAATTTAGAAAATTAAAGGAAAATAAACACATCTAATCTTGCATTCACATCTCATACAGCTAAGAAAGCACTTTTGTTTTCTGTTCCGTGCACCTTGGCCAGTGAAATTTGAGAGTTTTCAGGCATTTATGTATAGAAGATTTTAACTCCAAATGAAATTGTTTAATTATAGGTTTTTGTCTTTGTTCATGGGTAATAATGTGTATTGGAAGTCTAGCAGAATAGAGATATAGTGATTTATAAATTATTATGAGATTTTGAAAAAAAAAAAGCTTTCCATTTTGTTTTCAAAAGGAAGTTGCTTTTCAAGTTTTGATAACTATTCATGTGTTGATGGACGAATCACCTCTCCTTGTTTCTCAGAAAATAGGAAGTTTCTTAGGAAATACAGTAGAGCATCTAAACCCTACAGACACAGCCTCAACAGATCTGCATTCCTCACTCATGAGGAATGCATTTATTTTCATGAAGTACATTGACAGGTAGATGGATTGAATGTAAATGGATGTGCATATAAGCTTTTCTGTCTCAGCTGAGCAATTAAAACTTAAGACAGAATATTGGATTCTTTAAAATTCTTTATTAAAATAGAAAAGTGACAGAACATTGACAAATGTTTGCTTTTGATTGCTTTTGATTTCATAAAGAGATGAAACTGTGGAGACCAAAACTTTCAAAAGAGTTGGTTTGCTTCCATATCTGGAGTAAATATCACTAAATTTTTTTTTTTTTGCTAACGATATTGCCTACAACCAGGGCTCTTTAGAAAATGTAGTTTATTATTGATTTTATTTTGTTATTCTGTTTGAAAATCCAGAGACAGAATGTGTCAACAACTTGTTCCTGCTATATCCAAACAATCTCTTTTTGAAGATATTGTCAAATCAAGAAAAGACTTGTACGTTCATAGAATAGCTCCAGATTAGTTTTTCAGGTGTTATGGTAAATTGGTGAGGAAATGTTTGTATTGATTGATCTAATATTTTGAAATGCTCTGCTTGTTTGCCCATCTTATTGCTTTAACTTAATATAAAAATTGCATAATTAACATACAAGAATCATATTTCAGAAGTATCTTTTGTCATTTTGACTTGCTCTACTTGGCTTTCAGTTGCAATTTACTAAAATAACAAGAGCTTGATGTAAATAACAATGGCAGAAGATTGGACCTTATTAAGGTAAAAAACCATATATTTCTATTAAAATAACGAACCAGAAAATCATATTACTTCATGGGCTCCATACATAATTTCAGATTTCCTTTTAAGTATTTGGGTATCAGATGTATTTTGGTGGAATTTTAAAATCAGCTACATTGTAAGCTGTCTGTTCACAAATCACAACTCTGTCTCTTCCTTCTAGAGCTATTAAACATCAGCTAATAAAACTTGGATTATTCTTCTGTCCTCAGAGTTAAATTTCAGAAGTATAGCAGATAAGATGTTATTAGGCATTAATTTTTGCTTATGGTCTTCCAAACCTGATAGTACTGAGATTTTTAGGATGTCTTTTGGACCACATATTTCCTGGGAAGGGCCTTCTACTAAAACAGCCAGTAAGAAAAAGTACTTACCTAGTTTTGATTACCAGCATGTTGGAGTTATGAGGTTTATCTGGTACCCTCTAGAGTTCTTAAAATACGCTATTAACATCAAGGTACAAGAGTGGTGCAGATATAAAGTATAAAAGGGACATGAGGCAGTTTTATTGAAAAATAATGTGGTTTTCAGAATCAAGAATGAATTCTGTCAAAATTCTAGGAATGGGAAAGTAAAGGTCATTAGTAGGATTTTGATGAAAACTGAAGAAATAAGAAAAAAAGACAAATATTTTGAAAGCAATGGTCAAGTCTGATATAAGGAGGGTGATCTGAGAAAAAGAAAAAAGTCTGTCCTAAAATATCTGTTACTTAGGAAGATTTGCCTAGTTTTATCTACCAGCTAGGAAGAAAGCACTTTTTAAACCAAAGCTAATTCTCATTTGGATGACATTTTAATAAAAAATAGTTATAGTGAATCTAATTATTAAACTTAAATAATAATATTTAAATTGCTCTAGCCTCTATTGGTATCGCAGTTCCAGCAGTATTTAAAATCTATGGAAAAAACCCTAGAAATAGATTTAATATAGAACAATGATCATGCTGTGTTAAATTATAGGATCATAAAAATATTATTTGATGTACTCTTTAAAAAGAGAAACTGAGTACTAAGCTACTTATTTGAATGTATTTGTCTGTGTTCTTAGTTTGAAACATATGCCAGTTGTATTTTAATCCAATGAAATCTATGTTATGTACCTAAAACATTAAGTCTCCATCAAGCCAAATGAGACTGTGTAAAACTTTCCCTCTTAGGACATGAGGTCCTGTGAAGGTCTGATTGCTGCACTGATGGACAGATTTCGTTCAGCCTTTCCTGGATCTGCTGAAAGTAGCAATATTAATAAAAAACATGCTGGCACATGTTTTGGTTTTGGACAACATCCTTGCTGTGTTCTGAGCCTGCAGCAGGCTCGCTGCCAATGTGTTCTGCATTTTCACTACTGATACCCTTTGATGGCTGTGCTGTCTCATACTGCAGCCCAACATTCTTTTGCCTGGGGAGATACACCAACAATTTTTAAAATTGCTAAAAGCCTTTTAAAGAAGTGTTTTCGGTGAAGGACTAATTTATTAAATATAAGACAAATCTCAAAAGACAAGTCCACTCATTAACAGTTTTATAGCTCAATCATTTATTTGAGAGGTGGTGTTATGGTAGACTTTAAGAGTCAGGTGTAGAAGGTAAATTGCATAAACTGAAAAAAAGAGCTATTTAAAAAATATCTAATTTAAATGGACAAGCTGGTTTATTTCTTTAAGCCTTATAAAGGTTTTGAAAGAAAAACATAGATTTAAAATTGCAGCATTCAGCATTCTGATGTTTTCTGTTCACACATGTTCTTCAGTGCCTAATAGTAACTTTGTTTTCTTGCAGAGTATATAAACTGAGGCATAGCCCCCAGTAGTAAGGCAATGAATGTTTACAGCATTCATGAATAAAGCTGCATCAAAGGGTAATTAGGTGATTATAATGGTACTTTCTTTGAGAGAGCTAATTTAAAAAATGCTATTGCTCAGAAGCTTAGTTATTTTAGTAATGCTAATATGTTAGCAACCTCAAATTTGTTACAGCCAGCTACAGCTATTAAAAAAAAAAGTAAGTATGAAATTTGAGATTTCTATATCACATCCAAAAGGAAGCTTTACTAATTTTTGATCTTAATAATTTTCTTTTTTATGTACTTCATAGTACATAACCAGATATTGAGAATTTTTGGAATGATTATCTGCTGTTGTGCCATATGTGAATGCCAGAGTATTTTGATGGTATGGTAGTTGCACAAGCCACTGCTCACTGTTATTTCAGAGGTGACAGGCAGTGATGCATCAGCTTCCATTGACAAACTCTGTTATAACTTGTGTAGTTGTGAAGGCAGGTCTGATTTTTGTCTTTAGCTAGCCAGTCTATTGCCACCTCAGTGCTGTAGAAATAGTGGCTATGCATGCAGTTGTTGCAAGTTGATGTTTCTTTGTGACATCACCATTTAGTTATAACTAAATTAATAAAAGAGGTTTTTGTTTACTTTTTTACAGCTAAAGCTTAAGCTCTTTGTAAGCATTTCTTCATCTTATTATAAACACTTTCCTGGTATCATGTCACTCTGATAAACAGGAAAGTGCAAGAGAAAAACAAAAGTTTTCATGGTTTCTATACCAGGACAGTTTTGTCACCTTTGCCTCATCTAAATTAATAAGTAGAATTTCAGGTTGCCAATCTACTTTGGTCAGTTGTTGGTGATGCCAGAATTTAATTTCTTATTAAAGATTTCTCATGGTTCTATAAACACTGTTCTTTTACTGTTTTCCCACTGACAGATAAAGTCAGAGAAGAGCGAAACACAGTTTTGTGATATCGGAGCAGGTCTTTCCTGTCTGCTCTAAAACTTTAGAATATTTTAAAATTTCTGATGCTTAACTATTTAAGCCATGGTGAAAGAAAAAAAAAGCATAGAACAAAAGATTAATTTCTCTCTTCCCCTTGAAATCAGGGGAAGATCCTCTTGAATCACCTTACAGAAAAATGTTGATGCCCCATCTTTCCATTCTGTGATTTGATGGTAACATTCTCACTGATGTCAGTTAGGGCCATGGTATTAATATGTAGAGAACATATTTGAATTCTTTTTCTATGAAACTTCAAGGAGTGAGAGAAGCACTGATATCAACGTGTAACAGTATGTATTACTTAACTCAATGCCATCACTAATAACCATTTTGTAATGCTTACATTCATCCATTTGCAAAAATGCTGTTAGCTGTATCAGCCTAGAAGTGATTGTCTTTTTTTTTTTCTTTTTCTGTAATTTACATAATCCTAGATTGCATATATCAGTGAAAAGAACTTTATATCTTTATTAAAACCTCAGTATCTGCATTATTTATGTTAGAAACATAATATTGAAACCTGCAAGTTGTGAAGGATAAAAAGTCATGTTTAAATAGAGAAACTAAATTACTCCTTCCAAGAGCCAATAAAATTGAGAAGCATTCACTGTAAAAGTAATAAAAACTTATGAGTCCCATTTTATTAAAACTACTATCCTCTTTCCTGATGGAGCTGGATTACTTAAAGGATAGACTAGTGACATTTTATGTCTTGCAAGGGGTTTATGTCTAAGGTGAGGTCCCTTGAAATTAATATAGTCATTAATACCACTAGCTGAATTAATCCAGTGAAAATTTTTAACACCTTGAGTACCCATGTACCTTGACTGAGCTATAATGAAGATGTGTTGACAGACAAGGAAAGAAGGAAAACAGGATAGTGATGGGTAGGCAGACACTGATTTAGATGGAGCAGATAATGGAAAAGAATCAACCACTGTGTATGAACTGCCAACTATTGGTATGAAAGGAAGAAGAATGAGGTCCAGAGCACAGACTTTTCTCTTGGTTTGAAAGAGAGAAAAGCACAGAAAGTTAAGAATAAATATATGTTTCATCTGACACTAGTAAAAGTTATTTTTGATACAAGTGATCAGACACCTACCACTGAATTGAGTTTGCAAGACCAGGTTTTGGTAGCAGGGGGCCTACAGGGATAGCTTCTGAGAAGAGGTGCAAGAAGCTTCCCCCATGTCCATCAGGGCCAACGCCAGCTGACTCCAAGACACGCCTGCTGCTGGCCGAGGCTGAGCCCATCCATGGTGGTGGTAGTGCTTCTGGGATAACAGATTCTGATTTTCCCAGATAACAGTTCTGGGAAAAGAACTTCAGCTGGAGAAAGTAGCAGGATTGTGTGAGAGAAACAACTCTGCAGGCACCCTGGCCAAATTGTAAGTGAAGGTTGGAGGAGGTAAGTGAAGGTCAGTGAAGAAGGAGGGGGCAGAGGTGCTCAAGGTGTCAGAGCAGAGGTTCCCCTGGAGATCCTGGTGCAGACCCTGGTGAGTCAGGCTGTCCCTCTGCAGCCCATGGAGGTCCATGAGGGAGCAGAGATCCACCTGCAGCCCATGGAGGAAGTATGGAGCAAGTGAATGCTTGAAGGAGTCTTTGACCCTCTGGGAAGCCTGTGCTGGAGCAGGCTTCTGGTTAGATCCATGGAGAGGAGCCCATGCCAGATCAGGTGTTCTGGGAAGCCTTGTGAACCAGTGGGGATCCACAGTGGAGCAGTGTGTTCCCAAAGGACTGCACTCCGTGGGAGGGACACACACGGGTGCAGGGGAAGAGTGTGAGGAGTCATCTCCCGGAAGGACTGGCAGAGACAATGTGTGATAAACTGACTGCAGCCTCCATTTGTGGTCCTCCTGTGCCACTGGAGAGGAGTTGATAGAGAATATGGGCCCAGGAAGCTGGGAGGGGTAGGAGAAAGGTGTTTTAAGATTTGGTTTACTTCTCATTATTCTACTTTGATTGGTATCAAATTAAACTAATTTCCCCATGTTGATTGTGTTTTGCCTGTGGTGGTATTTGGTGAGTGATCCCTCCCTGTCCTTATCTCAGCCCCTGAGCCTTTCATTGTATTTTCTCTCCCCTGTTCAGCTGAGGAGGGGAGTGATAGGGTGGCTTTTATGACCACCTGACAATTTGGCAGGGTCAGCCCAACAAAACTACTTGAGTAGTCAGAAGTCTTCTCTTTTAGGCATTTAATGTAATGTCATTGAAAACTACACATTATAAAATATTCTGGTGTATATAAAATGACCAAAGGAAAACTGCAAAATTCTTTTTGATTTGCTTGTGTACCACATAACATGAAAAGCAGAAAGGGTCCATTTTTCCAATGAATAGAACTGCATAACCAGTTTTCTTCAATGAGACCTTATTCTTTGACTGTGTACATGCAGTCAAATACAAGCATCTTCTTTTAAAAACTCCTATTATCTGTAAATAGCAATATAGGAAGACAAACTCAAAGAAAACTGTGTTCTGAATGTGCAGCAATTACCCAGAAACTGGAAGTTTGGACTATTAGTTAGCCTATATTGAATTTCTTTGCTGTTCATTATGAAATCTAGCAAATAATTGTCTATGATATACATGTTGTTTTTGAATAAAATTGCTTTTATTTTCATACAACATGATGTAAACAAGCAAGCATACAAAAGGGAGGTATCATTTAAAACCAACTAAGTAATGGCTTGAATTATGTAATGATGCTTTTTTACTTGGCTAAAAGTGAAGAAAAATCTCATCAAAAATCTGGTAAATTGTTGAGTCTGTTATCATTGATTATGACAGGATTCATTTTATATTATCAGAAGATCTTAGAAACTGTCTTCCATGTCTTTTAACATGTAAAAACATGATGTCATGAAATTAATCTTTAGAATGAGTTGGTTTTCTGTCAGCCCAGTTTGTACATGATGAGCAGTAGGAGCTGTCAGATAAAAGACAGAGTTCCAAAATGCAGCAGATATTCCATAGGTAATAATGAGATTTCAGTTCCTCCTGTCTGTATCACTTAAAATCACAGTAAATAAGCTCAAACAGACAGTTGTAAGAAAAGCACCTTTGATATGCATGTCATGTTTAAAAGCAAAACTTTGAATTATTTACTCTGTGTGTTTAAAAATATTTTAACCCATGAAAAATATAAAATACTGTTTTGTTTTAAGAAGTACTGGCTAGAGAAAAAGCCTCATTCTGATAAAAGAAAATTTATATTTAAATTATTTCGGTATTCAAATACTCATGGTTCATTAAAGAGGAAGCAAAGATATCTAAAATTTATCATCTGTATTTATTGAACCTCAAAAAAAATTTGGTGCCTAAAGTGTTCTATCAGATTTCTTTTCCTAATATGGATCATTAGATGTGTCATCATGAGATTGGTGATAATATTTAATGTTATTACGTAAAATTCACAAGTATTTTCATTAGCTGATGTTCCAAATTTGAGTTGCTTCTTACTGGAACACACAGCTTTGTAATTACCACTAAAGTGCTTTAGTAAACTAGGTATAACACTATGAATAGGTCAAAATATAATTTATGAGTAGTTAAAAGCAAAGTATCTCATTAGGTACAGAATGTTTTTTATGAAGTGAGAAATTTGAGATAATGCTTAAATGATATGAAAGATTACATGCATGCTTCACTATAAAAGCTGCATTTTCTGAAAATTAAACATCTTTAAGGGGAGTCAGATTATACTCTCAAAATTCCAGTCTTCTTGGCTTTTGGATATATGCTGCTAATGGTAGAAACCCAACACAGTTTAAAGTGATTCACAAAATTAGGAATTAAAAAGAACGGTACAGATACTTATGGCTTAATACTTTGTTTGTGCTCTTGATGAATTTAAAGGTCAGTACAGGTTGGCATGAAATGAAGTAGCAGGCTGAAAACAATGGTGAAAATGTAAAAATCATATGGGACAGTTTGGGCTACAAGGTGTGGACTCAACTGTTGGCTAAGGAACTACGACAACAATAGTGACAGGGCCATGTATAGTAACTACAGTTGTGCACCATAATATGAAGAGAAATTTAGACATCAGTAGATCTGGCAAATATTGTGTATTGTCAGGAATTCTGTCCACCTCTGAGGGACAATACATTCTGTGGTAATGATAGCAAAGTCTGATTCTTTGTGTCTTGAGAGACAGGATGAGAATCCTTTCCTCCAAGGTGCTTTTTCAAGTAATTGATTGTCCATTTCTTAGCTTGTTTTTATGAATGCTCCAGAAAAAGCACTGTGACATGCATAGTTTTCTATTTGTCAAAGCAGGGGGTCTGTGCTCTCTTATTTTCAGCTGCAAGCCTCTCTTGCCTTTGACAGGCAATGCCCATCAAGGAGTTTCTATCCAAATTCTGACTTTTGGATGAGCAACATTTTTTGCTTCCCCTTCAGCCTTGGGTTTCCCAGGTTCTCTGTAGTACTGAAAGCTAGCAATAAATATGTTCCAGCATGGTCTGGCAGTATGTAGGAGCCACACAGAGTTTCCAGGAGTGGGCAGAAGAGCCAGTTAGGGCTACAGTTGTGTTTTATGCTGGGGAAGATAGGAAGCTGTTGAACAACATAATATGAGGAAAATTTGTTATCTTAGCTGCTATTTAAGGCTTTTGAGGTTTCTTTGGTTATTCTGAAAATTGCCAGGAAGTAGGGCTAAAACTTGAAGAATTTGCCTTTTAAATACTTCTACATCTACTTAAATTTGTGGACTTTTTGTTCAAATAGTAGAGGAATGTGTCTTTCAAACTCTTACTGTATAGACTTGCCTTCTCCGTTTTGCCATTGCTACATTGTATTTTGCTGTCCTTCCCTTCTTCAATACTGATGTCTTATACTTTTTCCACTTTGAACTAAATGGAAGATCTTTGGGGTGTTTCGCACTCAGGTGTCACACAGAGCTAGAAACCAGATTTCCTGCAAAGTTACAATATACCCCTCTAAGCATCTCAGCTTCCTCCCTGTTTTCGCACATTATCCTTCTCTTTGGTGGTATTCTAAATTCTTTTCTCTGCCATCTCCCACAGCAGTAACTCCATGTCTTTCCCTGGTTGCCACTGCTTTGTAACTGCTATAATACTTCTAGTTTCCATCTAACACACTATATGATACTCACCACCTTGTGGGAGTTCCAGCCCAAAGGGGAGGATCTATGACATGGCTCCTCTGGCCCCAGCAAAATCCATGTGGAACATAGAATGATTCTAGTTATTCTATAGTCTTCTCCCATGAAGGTATTTAATTTCAGTGTCTCCCCTGCTGCTGATTTTCCTACATTTGCAAAAGCTTAATACCGTGAAATGTAATACATTGACATTTCATACTCCTCTGCTAAATTAGGTGAAAACTGTTCAACAAATTAAAAGAAAATTTTCAGACAGGTAGATCTGTGAAGGTAGGCAATGCAATCATGTAAGAGTTGATTTCTTTTTTACTTCATGAATCAAATGCTATCTATCTATCTATCTATCTGTCTCTCTGTCTATCTATCTATCTATCTATTGATATGTCACTTTTGGCTCAGGTTTCTTCAGACTGAAAATTGACTAAAGCTACAAAAATTTTCCAGGGTAGTTTGAATACACAGCTTCCCTGTTATGCTTTTCAGTAAACATTTTTGACTGTTGTCAGACAGGACACTAGTTTAGGTGAACAATCCTTATTTGCTTAAACTAAACTACAATGGAATTGGTAGGATGATTTTTTTTTTCCTTACCAATTGGATAGGGGACTGGTGGACAGATAGGAAAAATTATGAAATTGTGTGATAACTTACTCTGTTACTCTCTTACTCTGTTAGAGCTGGACACCAAATCAGCTGAATTAAAGAACTATTAGGAAAATACAATGATAAGAGAGATGAAAACAAAACAGGACTAGAACAAAAATCTACAGATAAATGCATGAGGCTGACTACAGACCTAGAAGGTCTGGTCATCTGACCAGAGAGCCTTCAAAACTATTTTGTTATTTCAGTCTGTTATAAGTATTTTAATAACTATAAATGTCTAGGCAGCTGTTTTTCATTTTTGAGCATTTAGTAAACAATAAACACAGTTCACAAAACTTCAGTGTGATAGGTAAATTGTTCCCTTTTTTAGCACTTTCTACCATTAATGGAAATGATGGAAAAAAAAAGATTATTTGTCCTTCTAACTTATGGAGTAGTTTATTCTGTTACAGAAGTATTTTTAGAGCTTTTTGATCATTCTAGTTCTCAGGTGTTTCATCTGACAAAAAAGATTTATTCTATCTGTGTGTTCATTTGCTTAATTTTATTTTTTGACATTGCTCTCTGTTGTGATTCACATGTGTGCATATTCTTAGATTTCCTTTGTGCCTAAGTATAGCAATACTGCCTGTTCTTAACCTATTTTCCCAGATTATGCCCTTGTAGATTCAGATTCACTTTGAAGATTCCTGGAGTAAACTCCTCCTTTAGAGCTAAAAAGTTGACTCATACTTTGCTCTAGTTATTCAGTGAACACCAGACAGGCATACTTCATAGTAATTTTGAGGTGCTGTCATTTGCTATGTATTTTTCAGTGGTATGTGTAGGTGACTGTTGCTTGTCTCTAGCTTTCAAGAGGCATTTGTATTATGCCTTCTCCATCTGAATGCTATCTTGTCTGGGAAGAGTAATTGTAACCTTACTCATAGTAATAACTTTTTTATAACACTTCATTTGAATATAATAGTAATTTGGATGAATATGTGTTATCTTTTCTTGTCATTCAGTTATGATTCAATCAATCAGATAGAGACATAATCCCTACTGGACAAATTCTGCACAAAGAGAAAATTTAATATAAACTGAAAATTGTGCTCCCTGGTAAGTAGCTGGCACAAATATTAGGTATGGAATAAATTAAAGAAGTATTTCCTCATCTACCTCAAGACTTCTAGAGACTATAAAATTATCTTTATATCTTTTTCTAAATCCCTGTATAAAGCACATCTCCATAAATTGTGTAAATCTAGAAAATGTAAATGTACAAAAAGTATAAAAATATAATATTGAAATATTAATAAAATGAGGCTTGATGAAGAATTCTGGTGAGCTCTTGTGCTTGCCTGAAAAGGAAAGAGCTTTGAAGAGAATCTGCCTTGACCTTCTCTTTATAAGGTGCTCCTGAAAAAGACCAAAAGGTTTTTAAACTCATAAATCCAGCATATACTGAGTAATTATTGATAGAGGAAAAAAATAAAAAAAACCAAACCACCAAGCACACCACATAGCTAGCTTAGTTTAGGCCTTATAAACAAGATTTCAATATTACTCTTTCCATGCACAGCAAGTATGTCCTTCATTCATGGTTGGTTTCAATACTCCTTCACTTTCCGGGATTAAGAAAATTTTGAATCAATGTCTCTGATCCTTACTAATTTTCTTTCTTCTCTGACACCTCATTGCATGTGCCCTGTTCCCTTGGCATGCTCTGCTCTGCTGTACCTTCCTGCCTTGGGACCTTCTGTCCCTTAATGCTCACTAGGCCACTCCTAGCTCCATATAATTGTATCTGACTCTGCTTGAAGTGACAAAGTACTCAATTAAGATCCCACAATATATTAGTTCATGGCCATCACACATGCCATATGTTTTAAATGAAAAGTAATTTAAAAGTATAAACTTTATATTATATACCAGGAGTGAAGTCATGAGAAACTCATCCCAATATGTTTTCTTGGAACGCAAGAAATATAGTTCCATAGGCATTAAATAGGTATATAATTTAGTATAAAGTTGCTGATTCTAGTGTAATTATTTATTTTGGCATATTAGCAATAAATGAGTTCAAATAAATTCAGGGGGTAATTACAAGGAAAAAAGGATTATCAGCACACACGTCACTGACATTTGGTATTTAGAAATGTCCATTATATGACCTAATCATTCATGTATATAACTTGACATATTGAGATTAATCTACTACAGCAGTTTATATCTCTGCAAAATTTGGGTTGAGAACAACAGCCTTTGATGTTTGAGTATAATTCTTTGAAACAATATTGCAACAGATGAAGAGCACCAGTGCTTTTGGTGTCACAATATGTGGAACATTATTTACTGAATCTGTTAGAAATGAAAAAGGTCTACTGCTAGCAGAATGCCCCATTTATTTGTACCGTATCACTAACAATCAATGAAAACCCAACATAAATAAACCAGAAAGCATTGCAGGTGTTGCATTTTGTGGGGTTCACTTTTTTTTTCCTTCAAGTAGATGAATTTTAAGAAATGAGGAACTTTTTTAACAGAATAAAGACATAATCAGTATTTAAGAACAAAACAAATTCACATCAATCTGCCCAAACTGCAACATATGGAAGAAGCATCGTGTTTCTTCCCCTGGAGAATCTCACTTCCAACAGATAGGCTTTCAGGGACTGAGTCACAAGTTACATTTGTGTTGTTTCATTTAATACCTCCAAATAATTCACTATCCACCCTCCAATAATTCTGGTGACCACTTTACTACCTCTTAAGACTTTTGGTCTATAAAACATCCTGAGGCAATGAGCTTCTCATGGTAATAACAGTGTACTAGTGATGTTGACACTAGTTCAAAGTTGTTTTGAAGTGTAAGTTTGTAGCAGACATGTCTACATTTAAATATTGTGAGATTTTTTTTCCCCTGTCTTTGCTGGGTTATTTGTATTTTCTGTCCTCTGGATCAGAGGTTTTTTTTGAATTTGTTTATTTATTGGTTTAGTCAAATGTCTATGCAGCACAGTAGAAAAGTAATAAGCAAAACTCAGAAAATAGCTATGTTCTTTTTAGTGTTAGTGCAATTTTACTTATCCTTAGTGTTGAGCTAATTTCCTGTCTGGCAGGCACTAGCAGTATTTCACTTTTTCATTAAAAATAGAGAGAAGGAGAGAGATATAAAAAAAAGTAAGTGAGGAAGATGCAGTAGATGATGTAGATCACAATACTAATTGGTGCAGTGTTGTAACATGCCACTGGGATAGTGTAAAAAGGCTTCTGCCTTTGAAAACTGCAGTTCAGCTACTGCTGTTTGTGTACATGAACAATGATAGAATTTACTTTTTTTGTAAGTTATTTGCTGGAATTAAGATGAGAGGAAATGATCTTTCGGTTATATGAGCTGCTCACTGAAACTACCAAATATCAATATGTGATTCCTTCCTAGTGATTTTCCACTATAAAACTGGAAGCAAAACGAATTTTAGTCTTAGATGGAAATTCATGATGCTCCTCACACTGTCTTTTAGGAAGTCACATTTATAAGTCATTCATCCCATATAAATTGCCATTCTCAAGTTTGTCCATCATCAAGTTTTAGTTTTAGGAAGAGCTATTAATGAGGTGCATTTCTTCTTTTTACATTATGTATTTGCATAAGTATTTCTGAAGTATTTTTATTTTAGGATGAAAATTTCATGTAATGCCAGTGGTTTTTCTCTTCTATGAAAATGAAATGTGCTCAGGAAGTGCATTTCATTGTGTAAATAAGTGTCGTAGCAGTCAAACTCCTTTAACTGCTGGCCACTTCCTTCCTTCTCCCTATTCACTTACTACTCTCTTTCAAATGCTTCAGTTCACACCAGATACTGAATGAGCTCTTGCAGCACACTAAGGCATCAGGAAGCTAACCTGGCCACCAAAATAAAAGTGCCTTTTATAACTTAGCACGCTGAAATTTCTCAGTAATAGGCCTGATGGGCATCAAACCCAGAAAAAGAGTAGGAAAAGGCTATAATTAATCTACAGCAAAGATGGCTTTGAGGCATATCTTTGATATGTTTTTGCTATGTTCAGTTTAGTTCTGCAGATTTTTGCCTCATCCAGGAGGTAGTACCATTCAAAAAATTTTTACTTGGCAATGGATAGCACTGTACAAAAGAACTTCATTGCTAAGGGATGGCATGACTAAATCAGTTCATGGTAATGAGAACTGTGGGAAACCCAAGAGTTAGTTTCCTCATCAGAAGCAGAAATGCAACTGAGAATGGATGACCCACAGCAAGCTTGTATCAAAAATCACTGTTCATTTTGTGGAAGAAGTGAATCTTTTTTGAAAAAATTCATCTCATTTCTGGGTATTTGTTTAAATGGCATAGAAACTTCCCATTACCTGGAACACAGAGATCACTTTGAACTGGGATAGAGTGCAAGATGGCTATCAGGTATGCTATTGCTTCATGTTTCTGTCACTAAATTTAGAAAATAGTGTATTTGGTAGAATGAACTAATATTCTTTCACTTGAAATTTTATCAAGTATCCTTAAGTCCTTCACTGTTTGGTGAAGCTGTCCTTGGCTGAAGTCCACTGCCTGGCTTGGAAACTTACTTGTGTGAGATACTTAGTTAAGTGAAAATTGCCTCATGCTGGCAACTGTTATCTGGAACTTCACTGGTGTAAATGTTGTAAATCCGAATTTTTGTGCAATTTGATTTAAATAAATGTTATAAAAGATAAGCGGCAACTTGGAAATAAAATGTATAAAATTTGTGTGTTTCCTTCATGCCAGATTGCTTTCATTACAAACTTTGGTCAGATACCCATTCTGTTCAAAGTGCCTATGTATCTTGAATCCAGACAGTTTTAGCTAATTAATAATTCCTGTAAGTATGTTTTCTTCTATCAGGAAAACCATATGTTTAGGGACAGTTTTGTAGTCTGGAAAACTGTACGTGTTCTCCAAGTGCTTCTGGACTCTGGGTGTGATTATCGAAGCATTTATGTCTGGTGATAAGTTTTCTGTTGTCAACCTTTTTCTGGCTAATGGTTGTGTATCAGTAAATGGGGATAGTATTTGCATTATTCTACCTCTTTTGCTCCTAGTTACTGAATTCAAGAAGTAGAGATTTGAAAAGGTGAATTATAGGTGATTGCTTTTATGTATTAATGCTGCCTATGAAGGGTCTCATTAACACTCACAGCATGGAAAATTCCTGCAGCTACCCTACAGAGCACTGGAAAACATGACTGCTGAGCAGGCTTTATTGTTTATGCTTCATTTCTAATTTATTCTCTTAAAGGGTATTTTTGCAACCTCCATATGACAAATAAGATACCATATGGGAAAAAAAAAAGGACTGGACAAAGGCAGCAGGAATACCATTTTCTTTAATTTATCACAGGGGTGTTTTTTTTATGATTTATTTTGGGAGTGAGGGTTTCATTTTAACTGTATTCTTGTGAATATTTAATTTCCAAGCTGGCATTTGGTATATTGTTAGAGCAGCAATCAGTGATAAAACATCTTGTTGCAATATTTGCACTTGGGAAACTGAATTATATATGTGCAATGAATATATATATTTTATTGCAGAGTTGTTTTTTAAGTTTTAGCATGTTTTATACATGTTCTTATGAAGTTATAAAACCAAATCTAATGCTACTACTTCTTGTTGATATTTGAGGGTAATTTTGTAAATTTAAACTACTTTACTTTAATTAAAAATTATTCCTTTTTAGAACAAGAAGGAAAATATTTTTACACCAAAAAAAGGGTCTTACTTCCTTCTCCTATCAGTAAGAAACAGGATATATCCTGCAATTCAGTGGTTCAATGTGTGTACATTAAGTGGCAAGGAAACCATTTTCTTCAATACATATCATACTGCTTTGGATTGTTATCTACAATAGAGTGTCTACCCCTTTCTGTCTCGCAATTGCATTCCTTGATGTTTAGCTGGAAGAGCTAAATGGTTTTCTTGTGCTAGAAGGGAAACTTTTGTTGCCCTGTGAAATAGGCAGCAAAGTGGTACAGGCAGCACACATTACCCTGAAGGCATCAGTGTTCCGTGACCGACACCCAGCGCATCCGCTCGTGGGCCGGGCAGTTGTACCTGGCAGCTGAGCCTGTGGCTGGTGTGCCACTGCAGCAGCCACAGCTTCTGATGTAGCTGAAAACCTCTATAGTATAACACACACTGACTTCAGATGTAACCACATCTTTTATAAAGATTTACTACTAGGATATACTGGGACATTTTGACTAGGAGTTTCTGTATTTTTTTGTAAGAGAAGAGAAGGGGCAGAAAGAAGGGTGCAGGCAGCTATGTCCTTGGAGATGGTCATATTCCATCTCAAGAAAACTGGAAAGTCTTATGTTGACTCTAGCTTAAATCTTATTTTGTTTACATGTTTGAATTTTCTGTTTTAAATTCTAATATTTGCATTTATACTCGTGTCTCTCTCAAATATGTCCTCTTTCCCAGCTTATGAAACATATCAGTTGTTTAACTGATTGTTTTTCCCTCCATGCATTTAATAAAACAACATAACCAAATTGTTTGTGAATATTTCCTTGTGAAGGTTGTGCATTCAGCGTTCAATATCATGATCTTGCAGATATATTGTTACTGGATAAAGTCACAGGACCTTTACTGATTGAATACATGTATGCTTCTGTAAATAATTATGTATCTTCATACATTTAGAAATAATATCTTTACCTATGTCTTTTGCTTTGATTTTTTAAATGTCATGTTATTTGGCTTAAAAAAAAAGTAAAATAACTCCTCAAATTTCATATAAATGAGAATTTGGAAACTAGATGTTGCCATCTGTTGTTGATACCATGCAAATGTATGTGAGGAGCCTTTTGATTCCAGGTATTCCCTTTGCGCTAACTCTTAATGTTCCATCTTGTATGTCTTCAATATTTTAAGGGAGAGAGCATAACAGAGAAAGATCTGCCAGAATTTTTTAATTCTGTAACTTGTGACTATGGTACAAATGAAGATGAGTCCATGGACTTAACATCCTCTGGGAAATTAAAACATCTGTCTCTGTCTGTTCAAGAAAAGTGCAAAACCAAAGGTTTTCTGTGCCCCAATCACAAAAAAAAAAAAAAGGAAAGAAAAACAAAACAAAAACAAAACAAAAACCTACAAAAAACCCAAAACCACACAAAAAAAACCCCAAAAAACCCCAAACAACTCAGACAGGTTTCCTAAGTCCTCCAGTCCTCTTTGTTCTTACTATTTTTCTTACTATTTTACAGCTAGCAGCACTCTGAATGGATCATTCTGCTTGTCATAAGGCCTCTTTTCAGCATAGAGCAATTAAAAGATAAGGTTTTGTGATCTCTAATGCAGAAGAGACTGGGAAAGATGTGACACTTGCAAATGATCCCTGTCATTGATCAGGACCTTCCAGGAACATTTTAAATATTCATTGCTTTACAAAACATTCATTTTGGTGCTTCTTATTTAGAGAAGACTTTCTTAAAGTCAGTGTTTTGCGGTTAGAGGAAAGGTGTAAAGCAATTCATAAGAAAAATTCGATGCCCTCCAAAAAGTCTATCATATATTTTATGGGTTTTTTGGTTTTTGCTGGTTTTATTTTCTAGCCTATATTGGTACCATAGGGCAATGACTGTAGTTTCTCTCTTTATATCCTGCTATATCTGATGTAAAACTAGCAAGCTTTTAAAGCCCAAGGCAATATACACTAAAATGAAGGTGGGTTGCTGGCCTAAATACCTAAAACACATTTGTTAAATATATTTTTAATTGATTCTGCTATCATTTTTCCTTTATTGGTCTGAGGCAATTAAACACCCTCTTACTTCGATTCTTGTAGAATTACTACTCTTTTGTAATCTAATTTACTGAATATATTTCTAATATTTATGATAAATGCTGAGAATAGCATTCATCAAAAAGCTTTATTTCACTCAGTTCAAAGAAATGTTTATTGGTGTGAATTTAATGCAGATTTTATAGGTCTGTAATTATGCAGTGATACAACATATCACTAACCAAGTGTAGATAATGTGGTTTTTAAAAAATGCAACAGTTTTCTTGACTTCATTAGTTTAGGTGTGCCACATCTTAGAGCTATTCAGCAGCATTAGAAGAATTGAATTTTGACCCCTTGAGAGCAAAGATAAAATGCTTTTTTTATGCCTTTTTTTTTGCATTCATCTAATGAATTGTAAAATTTTGCTGAAGCAGAACAGCTGCTGTTCCCCGCCCTCCCTCCCCTACCCACTGGCACGATGGCCTCTTTTATATGCACTCACTGCCCCAGCAACGAGCCAGCTGTGCTTGCCAATGGCCCAGCTTCTGCAAATGTCAGATCTTTGTAGCCCACACCTTTGCACAAGGTAAGGACATTGATAAGAAAAGAACATAAGAGGTGCTTCACTTTGTCCCTGATCACCAGGCAACTCACTGAGTGCTCAGCATCTCTCTCCATGGGCTGTGGATAGACTGGAGGAAAACAGCTACAGAAGCTGGCGCCCCGTGATGTGCCAGCCCATTTCATTACACAGCACTGTGCTCTCCTCAGGGAGGGAGGGTGATGTTTCCAGGCTCTCCTCCTCCACGTTTTGTTGCCTTTACTAGCCTGACAGTCCAAGTAATGACCTTCTTTGATGAGAGCTAAAAATAACTCTGAAAATGTACAGCCCCACTCTGGTTCTCTTGGAATTTATTGACAACGTAGCAGCTGTGGATCCTTATTTTGAATGAATTAAATCCCTCAATTTTACATTTGCCAGGTCAATGTTTTTCATGGCTATGTGGATAATTTACTGGTACCTAAGTCAGACAAATTTCACTCTTAGTAGACATACTCCTATTTTATTTCTTCCATACTTAGATTTGGATCAGAATAAATTTTGTGGTCTCTAATGAAGAAATACTCAGTGCATTTTTTTTTTTAATGATCTGAGGTTTGTGTGAGATCAGCTTTTAAAATACAAATTTAAATTTATTTAGTGTGGTGTGGATTGGCTCTTTTAAGAAGATTAGGGCTTGGAAGAGTGAGATAGTGTGAAGAATTGACCAGGTTTGGGAAAAGAGATACAGTTTGGCAGTTTTGGCAGAGTAAGTAAAATATTTCAGACATTTTTACTGATAGCTTGGCTAGCAGGCCTGTCTAACAGGGAATGGTAGCCAAAGGAGAATTGATCTCTGTATAGAGCTTGGGCTACCTAACCCGTGAACTGTATATTCATCAAATGTTAATTTTTCAGGTCGAAATGCTGTCCCACTGAAGTCAGTGAAGAATGTTGACCTAGTAGAATATTTTTTTTCTTACATATTGTAAAGATCTTCTATAGAAGACTATGATCTAACCTGAGTATACCTTTGATATTTTACTCTTTCTGTCTAGCTGCTTAGTTTCCAGCTGTGTGTCTTGGACTTCTTGAACCATGCAAAAATTAAATACACTGCTTGAATAGCAAAAGTGCACAGAGAGGACCCTGAATAAAATTGCATGCTATCCTTCTCATCAATAGTGAGAGACATTTCATTTTGTTTGGAAATCATGCTTCAGTCATATGTAAGTAACCCTGATTTTAGTGTCGTGAACCACACACCCATCTAGCTTGTTTCTACCTGGGAGAGTCATTACTTATTGATGCTTGCCAGCATTAGGTCTGAAAAATGAGTAGGAGAATATTTGGTATCCAGAAATAAAGGTATGTATTCCAAACTGTTAATTAAATTTAAAACTTCATTAAATATTTTTAGCAGTATACTTGTGGACTATTTTTTTAATGGATTTGTGTTGTCATTCTTTATCCAGATAGTTTTAAAGGAGCTATATCAATTTTTGGATTTATCAATCATGAATTACTCAATAATTTTTTCATCAGTAGAAAATGCATTTCCACTCAATTAATTTCCATTCATTTTCATATCTGCTAAATAAAAAAATACAAGAAACTATGGGAGAAATAGTTCTAGCATTTGCATTTAACAGGACTTAGGAAATTAATTAATTCTTGTAACATTCTGATTTGCAACCATATTTGCTAGTTCCTGGTGTCACTCCCAGTATTAGTGAAAAAAAATAATATGATGCCATAAATACTAAAGGCTCTTGTTTCCTTCAACTAACTATATATATATTAAAAATACAGCTTAAAAAATGAAGAAGTCATAAGTTTGGACAAGAATAATGAATGCCTGAGAAAACCTTGGAGTACCTTCTTCCTGGAGCTTGAGATAAAACCCAAGCCCTTCAGGTGGGCAAAATCTGTGAAGCCTAATGGATATGTATATTAAAAATGTCTGTGCTACACTGACAAGTTAAAAGAGTTTTTAATGACATAAAAGTTTTACTTACATCTTTATAGACTAAAGTCTTTCAGTGATGCAGAACTGGAAATGAAGTATCATGTGATGTAGAGGCCTTGAGCATAGAAACCCAGGAGATTCTGTCAGTGTTTAATGGCTGTACATTCTCTCTGCTACTCCTCTGCCTCCATTTGTTTACTAGAAAAGATTAGATGCTTTTTAGAGATTCTTAACTAAGTTAGAAGCCTTTTAAGCTTTTAGCTACTGTTTCCTCAGTGATGGTGCCACTCAGTCTGCTTTTATGTAGGCTGAAATCCACATGGTAACAGCTTTCAGAACCACTCAGTCCAAGCCAGCAGTGCTCGGTGAGGGTGGCAACTCTTGTAAAATAGCCTAATGCTTTCAGGCCAAAAGTGTTCTTTAAGCTATGTGATATCATTATTCTGTCATTCCCCCACCCCTTTTTCTGCATGTTCACTAAATATGAATTATCCATCATAGGCTCAGCTATGAGAGGAAAAGGTTACATTTTTTAATTAAAAAAAATGTGAGCAAGACAATTGCATCCTGTTGTCAGATCTCACATCTGTGTCTATTGCATTTTATAGTACTGTTTGTTATATATTCAGTTGTCCTCTGATCAACAAATTTAGTTACAAATATTCTGTAAAGAGAGCTTGAAATCCCACCATTATCTTTTGAATCTGTGGCAGGCATTTTTTACCTGCAGGCTGCTTGCTCATGTGAAAGCGAGCACATTTTACATTTAAAAGCACTTCAGCTTTTTGCCTGGAGTGAGTTTCTCTTGCAGCTGGCAAAGTCAGGAAGACCTCAAGGCTTTAGGAATAAATATGTTTGCTATGTTTTCATTTTACTAAGTATGGAAATTGATAAACATAAAAATTGTCTTCTAAAAAACAAAACACCAAATATGCCCTGAAATGAAAACAACCACTGATTAAAAATAACTTTTGTCTGATACGCCATCTTTGTAATATCATGTAACATATTTAATGTTTTAAAAATCTAATTGATGCATATGAAATATGGTTGCAAGTCTCCAACTGTTACTCAACTTAATTTCTCTGTTTTTTAGAGCTGCATCTATAAGCAAAAGCACTCTGGATTGGGTTTATCCCCCCATGGATGCACAGCCAACATTTGTTAGGTTAAGATTTAATTTGGCCTGTTATGAAGAGGAGCAAGATAAAATTTACTTGTTCAATCAGCAGTGAGTAGTGTTTATGTAGAGAAGTTTGCTACTTTGTTGGGCAGACACAGTAATCAAATCATTGTTTTTTCTTGATTTGATTGTGATTGATGGAGGAAATGTCAAGAAATGCAATTAAGGAAGAGAAGCTGTTATATTCTTTAGATCATGAAGCACAGTGGTAATGTAGTTCGTATTTTCCAACAAAAGACTGTGTAGTAATTCCTTGTCTTTAAATATCCCTTAATTTTTTTCTAGCATCTTTATGGAGATTTTTAAAGAGATAAGGCCATTGATGTAATTGTGTTGCATAAAACTTGTATTTCATTCAAATATTTTGAGTGTGCTGTTTTTGAATGCATTTTCAGTCTTCCTGTCTATTTTTTTTTAAATAATAAATTTTGGTATGATTTAAAGTGTATAATGGTTTTAAACTTTCATAAAGACCATTTTAGAAATCTGAGCTGCATGGTAATTCAATTACTTCTGATATTGATTAAGTGAGTGTGTTTGACTGTTAGAAAGCTGTTTTTCCTCTAAATTCTATTGATTTAGGCAGCATACCCTAGACAGTAGCAGTGGACTCCATTTAGTATTGCAACATGTAAAGATTCTCATCTTTTATGCTTTATTAAAGTGTATTTTATTTATTAACCCTTTTGTCCAGAAAAAATATTGTTTTTTTTTAATATGAGTCCAAATCATGTTCTTTCCTGTCTTCTTGGGCTCTGAAATGGGACTGCCTCTTTGAGGCAACCTAGTTTCTTTAGGGTCATATAGCTTATCAAAAATAATTTCTAAATATACCACTATCTTCAAAAATATGTTACAGCTAGTGGTCTGAAGTATGTTATGCGGTGGCTGTGCTAACATGACTATCCTATCTCACCAGCTGAGCACATTTAGAACTATTTTTGGCATCTTTTTGATCCACTGTCAGAAGAAAATTACTTGCAAAAAATTAATGTTACGGGTTTTGTTCATCTGTATTAAATATGTACCAAAAAAAGTAGACTGTGTATCTACAGAAAGGAGTTAATTACTTAGTCGTTCCTATTGTTTTCAACAAGGGCATAATTCATAGATTTCTCAGGCTATTCAAGTTCTGATGAAATTGACTGCCTCAGTACAACTTCAAATTTCTGTTCATGAATTCATGTTTATGCATTTTTGTTTTGTTTTTGTTTGTCTTATTTTCTTAATTCAGGAAAAGTGGAGACAAGAATATTAATGAAACAAGAAAGTATCTCTATGAACTTTAAAAAATTGCCAAGAAAACAGCCAAATAGATTCTTTAATATTATTTAGTCAGCTAAAAAATATGAATTAGCAAAACATTGATAGCCAGGTTTAAGAAGATATTTCTGTGCCTAAATGCATGAATAGGAAAACAGCATCTGGTTCAGTTCTAGACCAGCACCTGTTTGCTGTTTGCATATGAGCTTTCTCAGCTTCCACTGTGTCCAGGGATGACCTGCTCCATGTCTAGGCTTAAGAGCAAAGCCATCATTCCTGTAAAACAGTGAATTAATACAAGCATGTTCCTGAATCTGCTGTCAGGGAGAAGCAAGAACAGAGCAGATTTGTGAGGGCGACAAGCTAAGAGCACCCCGTGCCCTCTGAGAGGTGCAAGGATGGGGGCAGAGCCAAGATCAGGGATCGTGGTCCATCGACAGCACCAGCACAGCAAGTGATGAGCCAGGGCCAGGGGCCATCACAGAGACCATCAGCAGCAAAAGCTGGTGGGAGCAGGGACAGCTCTGGAGACAGGCTACAATGGGAGTGCCCACAGTCTGTGCTTTAAGAGGGCTTGGGACGTGTGTGCCCAGCATGGGGCAGGGACTGCAGTGACATGAGGCTGGGACTGAGTAAGGGGAACACCTGGGGAGTCAAGGAGGGACAACAAGACCTTTGTGTGCCCTCAGGACCCAGACATTTGTCCACAAAAAAAAGGCAATGTACCACTAACAGTCTAATGGTTGTGTCTTTTAAGTATAGATTTAGAGCCAAATGGCATCTTGCTTTTTTTATCAACAACATGTAAATCAAGTTTCTTAAGAAAATTCCCATAAAACTAGCAAATGTGACGTACCAGTTTTTGCCCTTCAGTTTAACAATTTGTTAGTCATTCTGAGGCATATGTCAACACAGAATTTAGTAGTATCTGGTACCTAATCTTTGTCTTCTGAACACAAATTACAATGCCAAGTTTTTAAAAGCAGTTGAAAAACAGGTTGCTAGTCCCAGCAGGCTTTTTTTAAGCACACAGGGTTTTGGAGAAGGGGGGCTCTTTAATCAGCCATTCTAGCATCTTTTTTATGTATATAGATTAGATGGATTTAAGAATTTGCTTGAGTAGTATCAGATAGAGGTCATGACTTACTTCTGCTGATCTTGTTTCCAAAATAGTCCAAATAACATACAGAAATTGTAAAACTAGAAGCATAAGTTACCATCTTACTTGTTCAAGTCAAAACAGATATGCACCAGAGATTTTAAATAATGCTGATAGCTTTGCCTGATGACATTTTTGTTCAGGAGTTGACAGGATAAGTAGACAAATTCTAAACCTTCTTTCAATATTATAGTAATGTTATAACGATCAATTTCTTTGCTACAAATCTTTTGCACTTCTGGAGAAGTAAATATATATGGAGAATTGTGTTGAGACTGAAAAATTTGTACAAGGACTATTAAATTAGGCAGTACAGAAGATTATCTAGGGCTTAATTGTATAAATGTCACTATTTTCCTTTCACCTGATAGTGATGAGAAATCTCTGGCATTACTGTTGCTGCTTAGGTCTCTGTACCTTTGGCAGTGGTGATCTTTCAGCTTATGCATTTCCATTTCTTATACCTAAATCCATTTTTCATTTTCTTGTACATGAAAGCATAAAGTTTGGGGATTATTGGTGTAGTTCTATTACCATAAAAGTTAAAATGTTACTGATAATGAACAAATAAGGATGCAGAAACTCAAGAACTGATTGATATCATGAGTGTTTTCCTTTCTCAATGACTTTTTGTCATTATTATTCATTCCAATAATATATATTTTAAAGCAATCCTTGTGTATATAAAATTCACAGAGGAAATATTTTTACTTTGCTCTCCTTCACTTTCTTTCTTCAGCTCAGAAGTGCACCAATGTCAAACTACTAACTAAAGAAACTTAAACATGTACATGACTAAGGTGTGCATTTTTCTTGTGGATCTTCATTCATTTTGCATTCAGTTTTGTATGCTGATTTCATTGCTGTGTTTCCAGCCTGTAAAAACAATTATATGGAAATGTTCTTGTTTCTGGGATCCTGTTTATTTCATAGAATTATAGAGTCATAGAATGGTTTGAGTTGGAAGGGACTTTAGAGATCATCAAATTCCACCTGCCCCACCATAGGCAGGGAACCTTCCACTTCCATTTATTTCTGAACTTATTAACTGGAGCAGCAGGTCTTCCACAGGGTAATGCAGTGTGGTCACATCAGCAGGACTGTGCAGTTTGCTATTCTCAGCTAGAATTCTGTGATTGAATTAATGTAAAGATCACACTGAAGGGCTTATGTGCTCATTTTCAAGATAATGCTATATTACAGCGAAGATACAATACTTCAGTCAAAGAGAAGGAACCTTCCTGAATGAGATAATATGATGGCTGGGTAGTTTTGTGTGAATAGTCTATTTTTTCTTATAGTTACAACAAAGAAAAGGAAAAAAATACTGCTTCCTTAAGGTTAAGTCCTCTCTTATATATATGTGCTCTTTGAATTTTTAAGATAAAGGTTTGTCCCATGGTAATTGTACATCTCTAACATGGCCATGACTATTATTTCTAAACACGGGATGAGGTAGCATTAAACCATTCAATAAGTAGAGAATTTACCCTTCTAGTAAATGGAAAAATACTATCCTTATTGATGCCTTTGATTTGGAAATACCCATTATTGAAAAAGTGTAGTATGAATGGCTGTCTTCTCAGAGAAAAGAAAGAATATCAGTAGTAATGGCTGCATTTTGCAAGACTAGCTCCTACTCTAATGATGTGAAGGTTTACAGGGTAGTGACCTATAAAACTGGCTCCCATCCAAACCTCCTGTTTCACAGTTGCTACTGGACTGTTTGCCTAGCAACATACTTAATGGACCCATAGGGAATTTAGACTTAGAGCTAAATGAGTGTAGAATGCTGGAGAGAAAGACCAATAGTTTAGGTATAGGAAAAAGGAAGAGAAGAAAGCATTTTGTCTGACAGAATCCTGAAACTGAGTCATTTTGTACAGAAACAGCTCCTTTCACTTGCTTTCTAGATATATATTAAAAAGGACTTACTATAATGGTAGGAAGGTAAGCATCTCTTAATTTTATTATCCTAAAGTCTTTATTTTTCTTATTTTTTCCTTTTTATCCCCCCTCATCCTCTCAAATTTAATGAAGTCTTGGATAAAAAAAAAACATTTGAAAGTAAAATGAGTGAGACAAAAAAGATTAAAAAAGCCTGTCAGAAATAAGCAAGGGTATTTCTGTTGATAATGGATGTCCTTGATTCTGTTTGCCAGTCTTTCAAGAAAACTGCTATCTAATAAAGGTTTTCTATGAGCCTGACCACTAAATTCAAAAGGAAGAAAAATGTCTTTACATGTTTTATGTGGTGTCTTAGGTGATGCCTTAGATACAAATCAAAACAGAAAGCAATTCTTTCTAATTTTAGACAGTTGAAATGTAAATTAAGTTTCATTTAATCTTTTTTTCAAAATCTCCCTCCTAAATACAAATCTGTTTGTTTTTCAAAACACGATCTCTAATTTTTTTCAAACATATTAAATGAGAGGTTATGCAGAGTTTCAAGTGACAGATAGTGGCAGATGTTTTTTGGAGGTAATTTTAATTTCTTTTTATAACTTACATTAATCAGTTACACTAAAAATACAACACCTATTTTATTGTGACCTTTTGATGCTGCATTATAACATTGAAACAAAAGGTTCTCCATATTTTATTTTTTTTAATTAAAAAAACAATACCGTTTGAACTATATGCTATAGTTCAACAGTAATTTGAGCTCAGGGACTGAAGCTGTGTGATTTGTAGGATGTGAGACTAGATTATGGCAGTAACTTAGTGTCAGTTGGAAAATCTATTAGTACTGTTGTAAGATAATCATCAAGCTCATTCCATGCAGAAACAACTCTGTTATAGGGCATTATTATTATTTTTTTAGCACATGCAGTGCTGAAAAAACATGTACATAGTACTTCAAAGTTTTTCTTGGATCTGAAAATGGGCTTCTTTCATTAGGCATGGAGTCAAAAGGCAAAAATGCCTACCCCTCTTGTATCTTAATGTCCTCTCTGCAGGTTCTGTTCACTGCCCTCTTTAATACCTAGATTTCCTTAGGAAATGAGGAAGCCAGAATGAATAAATGGGGAACCTGAACAGATTATCCAGATTAGATTATGGATTATCCAGGTTAATTTTTTTTTTCTTATGCATAGTTGAGATCTGACTATAACTGAGAAAGGCTTGTCCCTCAAGAGTTATTCCCGGCACTTTTGGATTGTGGCTATCATACATGTGGAAGTTATGCCTTAGATTTAGCTTGTTTTATTTGCCCCCCTGCACTCTCTCCCCAAAAATTTGCCTTGTTTGTTGCTATTGATTTGTCTTCATGTGAAGCTAAAGTGGAGCACATAATTTAAACCTTTCTTGATGCTACTTGAGACCACTTCCTCTTGTCCTATCCCTTGTTGTTTGGTAGAAGATACCAGCACCCACAGTGTTGGTCTGCAACCTCCTCCCAGAGCTGTAAAGTCTCTTCTGAGCCTCCTTTTTCCCATGCTAAACAACCTTTAGCTGCTCCTTGTAAGACTTGAGCTCCAGACCCTTCACCAGTTTTTCTGCCCTTCTCTGGATGGGCTCCAGCACCTCAATGTCCTTCTTGTAGTGAGGGGCCCAGAACAGAACACAGCACTCAAGGTGTGGCCCCACCAGTGCTGGGTACAGGGGGACAATCACTGCCCTGCTCCTGCTGGCCACACTATTGCTGATACAGGCCAGGTGCTATTTGGCTTTTTGGCTACCTGAGCACAGCTGGCTCATGTTCAGCTGCTGGCTCATGCTGGCTGTCGAACAGTATTCCCAGATCTTTTTCCACTGGTCTGCTTTCCAGCCATCTGCCCCCAGTCTGTAGTGTGGTGTGGAGTTGTTGTCACCCAAGTGCAGGACCTGGCATTTCTCTTTTTTGTACCCCATACAATTGGCCTTGGCCCATCCGTCCAGCCTGTCCAGATCCCTCTGCAGAGCCTTCCTGCCCTCCAGCAGATCAACACTCCTGCCCAACTTAGTGTCACCTGCAAACTCACTGAGCATGCACTTAATCCCCTTATCCAGATCACTGATGAAGGTAATGTTGTGAGATTCATTATAAAAATACCCATGTGAATTAGTTTTTCAGCAGTTGATAGCCTAAATAAATAAATAAATAAATTCCTCTGCTCTTTTTAAAAGTTAGTCAATGCTCGCTAATATTTTTATATTCTCAGCATCATGGAGAAAAATCCTTTTTTGTTTTCTATAAACATTGGCAAATAGCAATATACTTTGGAAAAATGTACACCTAAGTCTGAATTTTCTGGTATTTTCAAACAGAAAGAGATTTCATATCCATATGCAAAAAAAAAAAGTATTATTGTGTCTGACTGACAGTTTAATGTATCTGCAATCGTTTTCTTCAGAACAATATATATACTAAAACATCAATTTGTAGGGTATATACAGAAAAGGATAAGAAAAGTACCATGATTGATGATCCAAGGTAGTCTGAAGAATTTAAAAATTGACATAAGGAATTCAAAGGAGACATGTGATACAATAAATTCATAAATATTTTAGAGTTGTTCGAGGGAAGGCCAAGAGAAACCTGGTCAAGCTATGAAGTCAATGGAGAGCAGGATGATCTCCACAAGTGTCTACAAATCAAAATTATCCTGTGATTAATTTCCAGTAAATTTATATTTTTAAAAAATCTGGATTTTGTTTCTCTAAGGCAGCATCCATGTTAGTGATTGAATTTATTTATATTTAGGTTAATTTACCTGTACATAATCCCATAAGAAAAAGAAGTCATTCATTAGAAGTTTGCAGGAAATTAAGCTAGAAAATTTCTGCAACAGATGAAATTTAGTAGCACAAAGAAAGTATTTTTCACATATTTTGGCTTAATCAAAATGTGACAGCTGTAAACTGGGGTCACCTTTTGCTTCTGTAGTTGGCCAGTCTGTTTAGAATTAAAACACAGAAAGAAATACATTGTTTTCTCACAAGAATTTCACATGTGATTTATTTCCTTCATCAGATGCATTTTCTCATTTAGCTGTTCTATATAATACAAGAGATATATAAATTAATTACAGTTCAAAAATTTATTGCTCTAATCATGACACTGTTGTATGACAATATTGCATCTTATTTTGTATTATAAATTTCTGTGCCTGGGAGTTAGAGAATAGAACAATAGTGATGGCTTTAGTTTATGATCACAGCATTAATTTCATGTAACTGTTGCAGAATAGTTTTTGTCATGATTTCTTGTTTCTTTTTCACAAACTTTTCTTCTTTTGATACTCTAAATCTACTTCCTTCCTTGTTAAATGTATGAAACAGGTTCTTTGAATAACTGCAGTTGTCGTTGGAGCAGAAAAACAAGATTTGGCCTTTTGCTAGATGCAGCTAGATGCAGCTAGGGAAGCCAGCACAAATTGTATGAATACAAACATTTCTAATATATAAAATTATGAAATTTTGAATATTATAAGAACAGTTCAAATGAAGAAAAAATAAATAATGCCAATTTTATTATCTTAGAAGAGACAGAGTAGATCTAAATTTTTTTATTATTTAAGAAAAAACCCATACTCATTGCTACAGTAAGACTTTCTCAAGATCAGTTGACATGTTAATTATTCCCAAGGAAATGTGACAAGATCCATTAAAATTGCCTTATTGCTATTGGTTTTGTACAGATGTTACTCATATACTGGGATAGTAATTCTACAATTAGACTGGAGAGATCAGATAAATAAATGAGTAAGGCTGAGAGATCTTTTACTTAGTACACAAATTCAGTATGTAAATTAATAACTTATTATAATGTTTGGGCTGTTTAGGAATGACACTACTGAAGAAGAGAAAAAAATTATATGTACTATAAAATTATTTTAATGAGAAAGTTTGATGGAAGATGGAAGAACTCCAGAAAAACGGCCAAGCTGAATAGGCAGATTAATGGAATGTAAAAATTCATTAGTAACAGATGAATAAAGAAGTAGTAAGCTGAGTTACTTTAAGAGTTCCTAAGTGAATTAATTAAATTTATTATTGCCATATAGTCAGGTAGAATGATGAATACACAGAGAGAGTTTCTTGAGGAGAGAGATTTAAAAATTGCAACTATTTCATTTGCTCAGTAGATGAATAAAAATATTCTCTGTAGAAGTGTTAAAAAGTAATGATTGTTACAAAGAAGGTAATGGAATTGTGCTGGTTGCTGCTTCCAGAAACACAAGACCAAAGGTCACTTTAAGAAATTCAAAAGCCACAAAATTCTAAACTCAATTAATTGAGTATAGAATTTAATTTAATTCTAAACTCTAATTAATTATTAATTAATTTTGTCTTTTCACATGTGTTCTTAATTTCTGGAATACAGGGCATCACTGATACTGAGGAGAATTACTCAGATATAAAATACTGTCTTTATTAGCTTATTCTCCCTGCCTTCCATTCTGGGACAAATTCGGTCAAGTGCAGACATACTGGCAACTTTAAATAAATAAATAAGTGGCCTTTAGCAGACATGTTATGCCTGTGTGGCTCCCTGGTCAAATTGAAGCTGTGTCTGAGTCTGTGTGTGCTTAACCATACATAGGGGGAATTGATAAATATACATTTAATACAACATAAATGCCATTCCTTGGAGGAAAGCAAGAACAAATTAAATGTATACTAGGTGGTGGCAACTTGGGTGTATAGCTATTTATGGGGGAATATGCTATTTATTAATACAACTACTTAACAAGAGCTTTTCTTTAAGAAAGTGATTTAAAATAAAAGATTTTGATCTGATTGGGTAGAAATTCCATTAATTTTCCTTGTTATACAAAAGGTAGTAATTTGATTTAATTGTAAGAGTGTTTATGTAGTCATTCTGGAATAAAGTAGTCATTTTGTGAATGTAAATAAACACGTGCTAAAGATGCAGAGGGATAATTAATACCTATTCCCAAGATAAAAACCAGATATTACTATCTTTTTATGTCATTTTGATAATAGTAGACACCAGGTTTTTTGAGGTTTTCCTGAACCTCTGTTGTCTTATGTAGCTGTTGTATGTCACTTTATCAGAACAAGAGAGAAAAGACTGAGGGAGATTTATAAAACACTGCTGGGCTTGAGACGCATTCTTTTTCAAGTAATATGTTCCTCTGGATTAGTTAATTTTAATTCATAGTCTGAAAATGTTTCATGAAATTGCTTCTTCATTTTTTAATGTGTTCATGTTGCCTAGCTTGCATATTGATAGCTAATCTGACACCACTGAATTCATACCTTTGTGGAGTTAAATTTCAGTGAATAGATTTCCAAAGCTAATTCCATTTTTGTAGCGTCCTTGTAGGTGGTATAGAGTGTGAGGCTTTTTGAGGCATCAATTTTAGGCTAGTAATTAAAGCAGTTATTACTGTAAGTCACATTACTAACCTTTTCAAACTCTGTAATCTGGAAAAAAAATCTCTATTTTTTAATGTAATTACAGTTACTTGATTTCTAATATGGCCATTTTTACCTTTCCTGCTCTTTGTCTCTTGCTTGTAGAAAAATCTTCTGACATGCTATGATATTAATATCTTGGGGAATAAGAAAGTTATTGCACGGCAGCTTAGCTGACTGTAAATATAAGAGCTATTATTTTTTCAGTGTTAATATTGAATGTAGTGATCCATGTGGAATAAGTACTTGCATATTGCCCAAAATGCTTTTCCAAGCTGCATACAGTTCATAAGACACTTTTAGCCAAAGTACATCAGTTTTTTTGCTGTGCGTGAAATTCACCATTTCCTGATTTTTAGGAATGAGAAATTTATTTAGTAAGGTTTTCCATCAAAAACACTGTTTGTGCATTTATGTACTCAGAATCTTTTGAACACTTGACTATTTCATGTTGAATATAGTGGTGCTTGATTTCTACTCTGAATAGAAGTTGATGGAGCAAATGATGCAGCCACCACAGCACTCCAGTTCTGAGTTTATAGGCACTTACATGCCTAAGTATGTGCTAAACTTTATTCTAGTATCTAGTCTTAAAGTCAGTGATTGCTAGATTTTAAAAGTGTGAACATGTCCTTACATATATTAACCTTATTAATTATATATATATTATAGACATATCTATTAATATATATTAACTTATATACATATATTAACCTTATAAATGAAATGCTGATTTTTGTTGATTTTGTTGTTTTAAATGAGGGAATCAAAGTTGTAACTTGTGTTGTTTGTAGTAGTTACTGGTTATTGTAAGTAACAATAATGTATACTACAGGAAATTTGCATCTGTAATTTTCCATATGTAATAAGAGATTGTGAATGACTCATTCTCCTATGAAATGATCAGGAATCAATCCTTTGGCTTTAAATAAAAGGAAGAAAACAAGTATGAGCTAACTAGTAGCTCATAAAAATTGAGAGAATTGTTCAGTGCAACATCTTGAGGCAATTAAAAAAATGGCATATCTAGTACACAAAATTTGAATAAGCAGTAGAAAATATGGATCTCTCTCCTGTTTTTAACTAGATACACTATATTGTGTTGCACACAAGGGAGAAATATCCATCTACTTTATAAAGCATTAATTCATGCTGACTGGATATGAGCAGTCATTCAGTGAACAATTGATTTTACAGAAACTGTGTTAGAAATTTGGGCATTCATTGCACTATATGCAATTTAGATTTGTATATAAAGTTCACATTAAAGCGGCTGTTTTATTAGGAAAATATTTAAAAATGACACTGGACCATCTTAAATTTCTTGGTCAGTTACCTATCTGATACTTTATTGTGGAATTAAAAAGTAGATTCTGTGGAGGAGACTGCACGAGACAAAGGTTTTGAATAAACACGGACTTAAACATTACAAGTTCTTCCATCATTAGCAATTTCACAAAAGGAAGGAATTATTGCTGCTGTAGCATGATTCCTTTATTAGTTTGAGGAACAAGGAATAATGGAAACTTATATGAATCAAGATTTTACGAAACAGATGCTCTAAATATAATTGTCATTGCCTCTCATATTTTCCATTCAGTTTCTGAGGGAAGCTAAGAAAATACCAGGAGTAGGGATAAAGGGAGACCTTAGACTGTCTGTAATTGTTTAAAATTTGGCAAGTGCTTTAGGAAAGGATGAAAAGATCATGGGCATCAGCTGTAGATGTAAGCTACAGAAGTAGTCAAACAAACTTACTAAACTGGCTTTTGTGAGAGGAGGATACCAAAATGAAGTCAATGTGTTTAATTATTGTTTCAAATGAAACAGCATATTAATATCAGAAGGTAAAATGAAAATAGCTTCTTTTTTAATAAAGCTAATTAAGGTGTGGCTCTCCTGAATTGGTTCCTTAGGACATTTTGACCCTGGGTGGTGCTGTCAATTTGAATTATTATTAGGATCTCAAAGGTAGAAGCATAAGTTATTCACTTTAGTAATAGGTGGTTCTTTTGCCTGTGGTCAAAAAGCAAATTATTTCAGTGGTGTAGTGTGTTTGAAGTCCTAGAGAAAACTAGTCAAAGTGTTTGTCAGCATACATCAGATCCAATAAGCCTACCCCTGATCAATTCTTATTGCCTGTGGTGGCGATGTCGTGGTGAGAGTTTATTTTGTACTGTACAGGGGAAAAATGTGAATAAATTTGGGAAAGTTCTCTAATGAAATATTTTTAACTGGAAGCTATTTTTTAACTAGAAAAGCACTTATTTACATATATAGTGATTGTTCGATTAAACCAGTCATCACCTCAGATATTGCTACTTATAATGTTTTTATTGATAGGATAACCTTAGAAATTGTGTTAGAGATGCTGGATCCTATGAAGTTCATGTTGCTGGCAGGATTTTTTTCTTTAGTCTGCTAGTACCAACTAGCAGGACTCAGAGAGGTGGGACATGAAGGTTGGAGGCACCCTGAGTGGCAGTGATCACACATTGATGGAAGCTGTAGTCCTGAGGGATGTGGATCAGGTATACAGTACAGTTAGGCCCCTGAACTTTAGGAAAGCAAAATTCCAGCTCTTCAAGAAGATAGCCAATAGGATGCTCTGGGAGACTGACCTCTGGGACAAGGGAGCAGATCAGAGCTGGCAGGTCTTTAAGAAAGTCTTCCATAGAGCATAAGAGGTAGAAATGCCCAGGAGCATGAAATAGGGCAAGGAAGGCAAAAGCCTGGCATGGCTGAGTAGGGACCTGCTGGTCAAACCAAAGGCAAAGAAGCAAATCCACAGCTGTGGAAACAAGGACAGGTAGCCTGGGAAGACGATACAGGTGAAGGTCGTTTGTGCAAGGATGGGGTGAGGAAGGCCAAGGAGAAGCTGGAACTGAACAAGGTACACAAAGAATAACAGGAAGGGTTCCTATAGGTATGTTAACCAGAAAAGGAAGGTCAAGGAAGGTGTAAACCCCCTGATAAACAACACAGATAAACTGCTTACAATAGAGGAAGAGAAGGCTGAGGTACTCAACAACTTTTTTGCCTCAGTCTTCAATAACAGCCTCTCTTTCCATGCTTGAGTGGATGGACAGTGGGATGGGGACTGGGGAAGCAAAATCCCTCCTCTGTAAGTAAAGATCAGGAAAAGTAAAGATCCACCTGAAGAACCTGAATGTAAATAAGTCTATAGGACTTTATGAGATGCATCCCAGAATCCTGAGGGAATTGGCTGATGTAGTTGCAAAGCCACAAGGGATTCTATGATGGTATGCTACAAAACCATACCTCAAAGAAATGAAATTTCATACTAATTGACAGTACATGAAGAAAGATTTTCTGGTTCATTAGTTTCTTGCTTTTTTGGAAGAGAGATTAGGTGTGGTGGTTAGAGCATGGTACTAGCAATGGTAAGGTCATGGGTTCAATTCCTGCATGCAACATTCATGTGAGTTGGACTTGGTGATCCTTGTGGGTCCCTTCCAACTCTGAATATTTTGAGGCTCTGTGAATTTGAATGCTTTTCTAATGTTTATGGATTTATTCAAAATTTTTTCCATTTCAGAAAAATAAATGCTAGTTATAGCTGGTTACTCATGTCTGTGTTGGTAAAAAAAGAAGGAAAAACTTATATATTCAGTTTCACCGTCTGCTGCTCTCCGTTTATGCAAAATCATGCAATTTAGATATGTCAAAGAACATCATAATGAAAATGGTAGAGCATGATAAAAGGCTTGTAATAAATTCCTAAAGATTTTGTTCAAAAAGTAGAGTAAATATATTTGGAATAAAGTATGGCCACATGTTGAAAGAGTATGGAAATAGCTGTCTGCATTAGGAATGTATTTTAAAATCTGGACATTTAAGAGGCCTAAACACCTACTGAAACTGTAGCATCTCTTCAAGAACTCTTGGATTAATTTTTTAAAAAGTGAGAGGATATTCCTGTGCAAACTTTGGAGTGATTTCAGCTAAATTTTTTTTTTTTTGGCTTCTCTGAACAGATCACACTGCATGTATAGTCTCTGGGGATAAATTCCTCTGCAGAATGATTCAGGTTGGAAGATAAGTCATCTATTCAACCTCATGCTCAAAACAGGGTCAATTATGGATTAGATAATTTTGCTTAGAATTGTGTACCATATCTCTGCAACCTATTCCTAAGATTTTTTTCCTCATGATTAATTTTTTTTCCCATATCTAGTTAAATCCCCTTGTCAATCATTTTCCTGCTGTGCACCTCAGTAATGAGCCTGATTCTGTCTTCTCAGTAGCCACCTCTTAGATATGGGAAGGTTGCTACTTCTTCTTCTCAAACCTTCTTTTTTCCCAGGCTGAACAAGCCCAGCTGCCTCAGAATTTCTCCTTGGGAGTAGAGCTCTGGCTCTTGACATCTTGGGAACCTCCTGCTAAGCCTGCTACAGTGGATCAATGTCTCATATAGGGCTGGGCAATTAGGGATCCAAAATTGGACACAGTATTACGGAGGTAGTCTAACAAGTGCTGATTGAAGGGGCATTCTTTTCCTCAGTCTTCTATTGGTTTCATGTTAATACAGCCCAGTATCCTGTTAGCCAACTGTGCTTAGGAGCCCCAGGTCATTTTCAGCAGAGCTACTGTCCAGTGAGGCAGTCACAGGTCTGTACTCATTCAGGTGTTGGTCCACTCTAGGTGCAGGACTTTACTTGTGTCCTTGCTGAATTTCACATCAGCATCTTCCCCTAATTCTCGAGCACTTTTAGATTCCTCTAAACAGCATCCCTGTGGTTAAATGTATTGACTGCATTGTCCAAATTAGGATTGTCAGATTGATAAGGATTTTGTCTCGTCCTCCAGGTCATTAAGATAAGCAAGTTAAATCCCAGAGCAGAACCCTGAGGAACACCACTTGCAACTGGTCTCAAACCAGTACAAATCATTGACCTCTACCCCTTGAGTGTAGAGTGATGTGGTCCAGGCTACCATAGCTAGTAGTGTGTATTTTAGCACCTTCGTGTATGCAATCCATGTGGGAGCGATATTAGTGTGCCTTTCTGTCAAACTAATAATTCCAAATACACTTGGACCTGAAACCCTAGAAAACCCTCAAAGGTCTTCACTGCACTGTATGGACTTCATAATTGAGTTCTCTCCAAATTGCACTGGAGAGGCAGCTTTACTTATAAATATATCATCAGAGATTCAGCAGATCAGCTCTGTTTAGATACAGACACCTAGCTGGCTTATTCAGTTTCTCTCGATTCCACAATTTTACTGATTTCTCAGTTAGATTGCTAAGAATTTTAAAAGGGGTCTTAAAAAATTCTTTTTAAAAATCTAGGTTTCTGTTACTGTATTCTGACTGACTCTTTTGCATCAGTCATTATTTTAGTATATAACTTAAATATATTAACTTTTATAACAATTTTAAACAGGATCATTCTTGTCTTTCCTCTTTTCTCCTTTTAATTTCATTGATTTTGTTATTCTATGTAATAATGATTGGCTTCTTTTTGGTGGAATACACTTGCTTTCAACATAGTTTAAAACAAACTCATATACCTTCCAATGCCTTTCATTGTTGCCTTTGAATGGATTTTGTAGTTAATCCTTCAGAATTAATTATTTTTAAAGAACTTTGAGGCTTCTTAAAAACAATATTTATACTGCTTTGGCTTTGGTAACATTTAGAAAAATCACAAATCTTAATTGGTTATTAGTGGCATTATAATTGATACTGTTAAGCAGCTCCTGGACCTTGAGCTCTCTCTTTAATTAGAGACAGTAGTGTCTCCTTCCCTCTGAGATTTCCTTGTAAAAGTATTTTGCTTAATAACACAGGGTTATCAGCTTTCAATTGTCTTCTGAATGAAACCTCCCAAATGAGACTGCTTGTCACTGTCTTCTGCATATTAGCCAGAATTCCCCAACATGCTCTTTGTCATTGCTCAAGCACTTTTTTTTCACTTTTTAATAAATGTTTTTGCTCTTGTTTTACAATTAGTATTGTAATTTTTCCCTTGACATGTGATCATAAGGTGTGGGAATTATAGTTTGTCTGCTTAGCATTATTTCAGGATTATCTGAAATACTTTTGAAAGGAAAACAACAACAACAACAAGGAAATTTTAGAAAAGGTAAATCTTTACAGCTTTTTGCTGCACTAAATATTTTTGGCCAAATAAAAAGCACATAGGGCTGCTGTCTTTTTCTTCCACATTTTGTTAAGTCTTAATTTGAAACTTTTATAGATATATTTTCATGGTATCTTCAAGCTCACTTATTTTCCTTGAGTCTTTCTTTATGCCTTTATTATTAATTTTTCTTTGGAAAATACTATCTGATAATTCTTGTTTAAAATTTGCTTGACTACTGGCTAGTCTATTGCTACATTTAATTATTGTGTTTCCAGGATGGGCTCACAGACACAGTGCCTTCACTTGTTCCTTTTCTTTCTTATACCTTTTGTCTACCCTATTTTTCTCCTTCACTGTCTTTAAACCTACTTGTAGCATCTCTTTGTTCATTCCACTTATTTTTTTCTTATTTATTGATTTGATCATGTTGCAAACTTGGTCTTTTAGCAGTTTTGGCCCCTTTGGCCACATTTTTATAGCTCTTTTCTGGTTTATTCCAAAGTATTTGTTCCATCTTATATTACAATTGGTTTTAACCATTCACTTATCTCCCTTTGAGTATCTAAAGTTTCTCATTTTTCCTCACTTTTACCTGTAATACTTAGATGGTCCACACTTTATTTGTTAGCAACATATGAAGGTTTCTAATTTACCTTTTTTTGTTTTAAGTGTTTTTTCCCTTTCTTATGTTTTGTAAATTTTCTAAATATTTTGGAGAAAGTTTCACGTGCTTGTTTAAGGCAAAACCCTACTCACCATAAAGTCATTACATTATACATAAATTTTGTCATTTTAATGTAAGTGTTCTAGCAAGAAGCATTTAGATTATTTATATGCAACCATTGGGGTGGAATATAAATTTTGGCAAGAGAAAAGTAGAATCCTTTGCTAGAATGATAAAAAAGAAATTATGGTAGTGGGATCACAATGTTGCACGACATACAAGAATAGAGAATTTTCACGTATAAGATAATTGAAGCTAAAAAATTTTCAAATGAAGGAGATGAAAGAAGAAGACAAGTTGAAGCCTAAGAAATTCTGTAGGATGAAAATTTATAGTTAGAGATGAATAGCAGGAGCAGACTCTTGAAAACCTTTTAGGTCAGCAGGAGTAAGACTGAGGTAAACCTATATTGTTTGTGATATCTTAAAAGTAAGTAATTTGGAATATATCATATGGCATATTATTTTGTTTGTAGCTAGATAGTATCTGAACATATAGAAGATTTCTTTGCTAGTGTTTAATTTTCTTCAGTCTCCAGAATTTCTTTGATGGATATTGAATTATTTAATCCTGAAACAGATGCTCTCCACAAAATATTCTATTTTAAGCATTTTAAATTAATAATATTGTTCTTTTCCCATTTTGTCTTAATTAAAAATATATGTAATGTTTTCAATTAAATGTATGATGTATATTGCATTTATGCTGTCTTTAGTAGAACTGTGCAGATGAAAATTCTTGGGGGCTCTCAGTCAGGTGGATAGGTTCATATGATCAGGCTTTTGGTCATCCAGGGGCATACTCTGTAATGTCCAAACTACCTTAACAGGTTGGAGACTAATATTGCTTAAATTCAGTGGAAATTACACACTTAAATGCTTTCACTACATGAGGAAGTACTGGTGGGTAGTTGTCTACCTCTCAGCATGGTGAAGATTTACAACCCTTTGACAATATATTTATCTTTATTTTGTTCTAAATCTTTAGTTAATTGCAGAGGTGTTTAATCCTTGGTGTATGTGCTTTGGTGTGATGTGTTTATTGGTATATGCCTATAAGTTGTTGTATGCTTTTGAAAGGCTGGATGAATGATAAGATTATTCTCTTTCTGTTTTCTTTTTTTAATAATCCAGATATGACAAAAGCTACAAATAACTTTAAATTACTGTACCTGTATTGGACGTCCTCCATTTTACTCAGTTTTCCTAAGATCAAGGGGAAGTAAGGGAGCTTTAGTTAGCATAATACTATTTAGGCAGAGCTGACTGCTGAAGTGGGTTGGGGAATAGATTGCAGAGTTTCCAGGGTTGCAATTTTCCTCTGGCTACACTTGAAATTTGCCTTCAAACCCATGGATCAATTCAGGTTGTTGTTGTTGTTGCTGCTGTTGTTGTTGCTGTTTTTTGAGGTTTTTTTCTGCTATGTCATTGATAATTAGAAAATTATAACAACTATCATAGAGAAGAATACTCTAGAAGTAGTCTAGGAAGTAGGACAACTCGGAAGTAGTCTAGTTCATAGGAGGCTGGGGAAAAGATGAAGTATTAATGAAGAAGAAAATAGTTAAAAAGGAGGGCTGCTGCTGATGTAATTTTGTGTAAGCAAACAGTCAATGATTGCTGAGTAAAGGAATGAAATATGAAGGGTACGAGAGAGGTTGAATTTCCTGGAAGGTAGAAAAGGAAGTAATTTTTAATTGGAGTTCAACAGCCTGAAAGGCAACAAGGTAAATTGGACATGATACATTTATAAATGTTGTGACATTGGTCTGTACTATGGTGAACTTTTCAAACAAAAAGTCTGAGAGTTCTGGGAACACAGTTCATCCTCGCTTGAGGAAAGAAATCCTTTTATATTCCTGTAGAATAAATGGAAGTGGGATAGTGGTGTGCATGTGCAATATATTTTAGTTATTGATAGTTTAAATTGTGCAAGCAGGTATTTTAGGAGAAAGCATTATTTCATATTTTGGAATACATTGTGTAAAACATGACTATTCAATATAGCCCTTAGTTTGCTAAAAATGGGCATGCACTTATCATGAATACCTTCAGAGCATTTATGAAATCAATTATGTAAGAATTTAACATCCCATTTTATATTAATTGTTAAGGTAAGATTAATCTAAGAGGCTGTAATTGATAGTAACAATTTAACTTAATCCTTTTATTACCTGATACGGAAAGAAAAGCATAGCTGATTACTTTAATTTAATGATGTTTGTTGCTTTACTATTTTGAGACTGACTCTAAATGGTTGGGGTTTTTTATTTGGCATGGTTACTGGGCACTTTGCATTTAATTAAAAGTGATAATTCTGACTCTATTTGTATTCCATTTTAATTCCTTTATATTCCATTTAAATGTTGGAATATTTAGGAATAGATGATTTGCATAATCTGTTTCTGTGTCCTATCAAATCATTCCACCATTGAGTCAAAAGCATGTTTTAGCTGTCTTTAGTAGACTTCAGACAGTAACTCACTTTCTCTGGTGTTATAAAGTATTCAGCTGTACATTTTTAAGTTTAGCTGACATTCACACCAGAGACAAAACACAAAGAAGTTATAAATGTTAACAGCACAGAGTAAAATTTCATACAAAAAAGTAAGAGTGTATGACAAGATTCTGCCCTCAGAAGTTATTCCCAGCAGCCATCTCAAGGAATCTGACTTGTGCTCACATGTTAAATGACAAAACTGTAAACTCTTTGACCTGTAAAGTGTAGTCTATGAATGCTGAAAGGCTTTCTTTATAGAACCTAGGTCTGGTCTGTAAGAAATGTGTACAGATGAAGACATCAGCACTGAATTTGTTGTATATTTGTGATTCACAAATGCATTATGACTATTTGGAGCACAGTGTGAAATTGTCATTAACGTGGAAAATGAACAATAGCTACGTAAGGGTGAGGCAGATGGAGTCGTTTTCCACTTATCTAAACTGTAATGTTAAAAAGAACATCAGCTATTTTAGGATCAGGAATAGGCCATCTGCGCAAATTGCGTGCCCTTCGAGCTTTATCTAACTCCCATATTATTATTTTCATCTGAATTTTGTTACATTATTTCTGCTTTGTTGCCTTGAAAGACGCTTCATCTCATTACCTGATCAGCTTTACAACTAGGTTTTTCTCTAAGAATGCCAGGTCTTTCTTTAATAATTGTATTTCTCTATTAAAATATTTTGCCTCCAACTATTATGTTTCATTGATAATTTTTTTAGTCAGACAACATCTGTCCTTACTGGGAAGTGTTGGAAATGATGTGACAGTCTGGCAACAATAGTAGTAGAAAATAAGCAAAGAACCCACAGGGAGCATGGAAGAGAACAGAGAATTTGCATCAAGGCAAAGAAAAGGGCTTTGGGAAAAAAGTTCTAAAAATAATTGAAGCTGAGAGACAGAAAGATAAGCAAATGAGAGACATTTGTGAAAAGCATTTTTTAGCTGAAAGAAGAATTTAATTTGTAGTTTTCAGCTGTGTCTGAAGGAAGGAAGGAATGACTTAATAGACAATCCAGTTGCTTTGAAGGTACTTCAAAATATCTCCAATATATCTTCTTTATATCTCTCTGAGAATATTGTAGTTAAGTAGGCAGATGTACAACACATTTATTTAAAGTTTTTCTTGATTGTTCAAAAGAACAAGTCTTTTAAACACGATGTCCAATTGGCTTAACCTTCTGTCTCTTTTTGGTCACCCAGCTGTAGAAATGAAACACTACTCAATGTAACCAGAAAAATAACATAACCGTAGTCAGTCACACAGCACAGGGTCTGTATTCATTATTCATTACTAGTTTTACTGGATGCCTATGCTATTTACAAAGGTTGCTTGTACATTTTGGCTCAGAATACTGAAGTGCAGCTAATCATGAACAGAATATAGTCTGGTACTTCGTTTTCACACTGCCCTATAATGGAAACATTGAAGAGGACTCCTTTAGAATTTTTATTGAAGGTGAAGTGAATAGCTCAAGTCTCAGTTTCAAATCACAGTTCTGACTAGACAGGTTATGATTGTGTACTTTAACATTCCAATCATGCAAACCTTGCCAAGTTTCAGTAATATATTTAATTTACCCATATAAATGAGTAATTGCAATTCTCTTGTTAAATATCTAACTTATATAGTTGTCATGTTTGGAAATGAAGTTTGGTGGTTTTTTTCTTTAATTTTCGCAAACTTTGTCATCAGCTTAATTTTTGTTCTCGGTCTTGATTTCATGCTTACTGAATGTTTAGATGATCTTTCTTTTGTTGTGATAATCCTTCTCATTTTTTCTTGTTGTTTAGCATTTTCCCTGAGTATTTATGTAGTCTTTTCCTGAGAAAATTGGTTCCAATTGTTTCCAGTGGTATTAAAGGAAAAGCTTTTCAAATTACACATCAGTCAACTGACCTACCAAAACACTAGGTTTGGAAGGTCAACCTGTAGTCCAGAAAGATGCAGGTTTTTTTTTACTACCTAGCAGGCAATACCAGGAATTTTTTTTTACTCTGGATATATTTCTAGTCCTCTGGTTTCTGACTTCTACAAAAGCTGCATGCAATTGTTATTATTTTATGAAGTATGTTTTCTAATCTTTAGCATAAAGTGAATTTTCAGTCTCTTTTGGACTCTTTTGGGTTGTGTTCAATGGCTGTCTCCTCTCATTTAGCTACACCCTTCAAAATGTCTTCTGAAGTTTTAATAATTAATTTTCATACTTACTGTATACTTTCTTCCATGTAAAATTTCTTGTTTTGTCAGTGCCACACATCTACTCTATTCAGTTCCATAATAGGAATTATTTTCTTCCTTATGTCTGACAGTGTTGCTTTTCAATTTTTTTCTTGCAGCTAGAATTTTCTCTCTTCTAGAATTGTCTATCATGTGAACTTATTTTCTCTACTATATAGCAACCTTTTTCAGAAATGTCTCTTATGACTTCAGATAAAAAAGGATAGCTTATAAAATTATTGTTGATCATTGTGTCTTACTGGCCAGCACAAGATTATAGGAAGAATTTCAATTTCTATTTTAAGTTATCTTGAGGTCATTATTTCAGGCCACACAAGCAGAATATGTTTTATTAAAGAACTTTGGAAATGGAAATTTCCTTTTAGGATATAAATCAACATATTTTTGTCCAATCTCTTATCTAGGTTTTATGGGTACTTTTTAGACTTAGGATTTCACAGCACTTTAGCTAAACTAGGAACTGAAATGTTCCTATAACACAGCATTTGACTGTGTTGCTGATAAATTGCAATACAATTTATTTTTTTAAATGGCAGCAAATTTTTTACCTAAAAGTAAATGCTTAATCTTTTTATGAATAAAATATTAACTTTCAGTCTAGTAGCTGATTAAAAAAAGTAATGTAAATTAATTAATTTTTTTTTTCGTTATTGTATTTTGAGTATTTCCTAGCCAGATATTTCAAATACTTATATTTGCCTTCATTCTTTCATTAGTGGTACCTTTCAGAATGACGTTTGCTGTCAAATGCCAAAGAAAAGTTAATCTATTTCTACTCCTCTGGTTTGAATAACTAATAAGTACTTCTTTTAATGCATTAATGCATTAATGCATTAAAGCATTTTAATGCACTCCTAAGAGAAAACTGAAATAAATGGAAACACAGGTGTGTAACAATACTTTTCTATTTCTGAGGAAATGAAATATAGTTCCTTATCAGTTTCTGCCTCCATTAAAGAGAGTAAACATCCAAATTAATGAAATTATGAAAATTTTAGCCCTATGTGTAAGCTTGTGTAGAAAAAAAACAACCTTTGTATAACTGAGGAGATGATGAAAAAGTATACTTCAGCAATAACTAAGTTATTTCTATGATTTCTAAGAGATTCTACTTTGCTGAAAAACTGCTGTTACTTTTTTTTTTGCATCTTTGTGCAAAAATGCAAGTTAATATGAATTATGCTATTAAAGCTACAAGGTGGATTTATTATTTCCTAAAGACTTCAGGCTTATGTAGGATATCTGTAGCACGAATAGTTGTCAATTTTTATATACAGCTACACAAGAATTCCACTGTTGCTCACCTGTTGTTTCTGTGAGGATTTTGACTTAAAAAATGTATTTGGTCATGGAAAATGGCAAATATTGTGGAGATTTTCTGTGTAGAGATTAAAGATGTTATGTTTATATGGATAGTGGTTCACAGTACTGCCATGGAAAGTATTGCCATGTATTCTAGAAGAGACTACTTTTGTCTAGTAATAAAATGAAGTAATACATATAAAATGAAATAAAGATCTGCAGGCTCACATGTTGCTAAGAGAACAGAAGTATTTCACACAGATACATAAAAGTGTATAAAATAAAATAAACTATTCATTAACTAAGATCCATGCGGAAGTCTAATTTAAGCGGGTTTAAGTGGCCTCATCTCCAACATCCCTTTTGCCTTTATAATGTTCTTAGAGTAAATAAAATTTGATTAAAAACTATCACTAAACCTACATTTCTGTTAGAAGCATTATACAACCTAAAATCAGCAAAAGTACCCTTTGTGCTGAGATTAACATTTTCATAGGAGAATATGTAAAGAGATATTTTATCAGACTCTGGAATGTGTTGTTAGACAAGAATTCCCAGAACGGTGGGGTGTTTTCTGTAGAAACAAACAAGACAAAAAGTATTTTGATTTTAATCAAAAATGTATTTTCTCATTTAAAAAAAAAATTTACATACTCACTGTGTCTACTCTACAGAATTTGTCCATTTCATTACACCATATGTCAATCCTAGTATATCTGTTCACTGCAAAATCTCGTGGCTATTTGTGTAATACAGCACAGGAGGAGGTATTGCTCAGTTCCACTACTTTTATATAATAATTTAAAAAAAAAATACAGAAAATGTTCTTGGCTACTTCCATTGTATTCCAGACTTAGAAGTCCCATGAAAGTTCTAGAATATGAAGTTAATTTTATTTGGTTGGTAGAATACCCTTAGAAGCCAGTTAATTAAAATTTTTCTCTCATACTGAGTCATATATATTCCATTTGTTGGCAGCAACAAAGTCCAGGCATCTAGTTCCTAAGAGAAATATCTCTTTCTTGTTGCCTTTTTATTCAGCACAAATACAGTCATGTGCTTTTTATTTCAGAAAGTAAGTGATATACTGACATATTTATGACACATTTGCTGGTACACCTATTACAGTTGCTTTTACTTCCATTGGTGTGCTTTTTTCTTTGCCCATGTCCCAAAGAGTGATGAGAGGAGGATAAAGCTCATTGAGTGAAAAGGATTGTTTCTTCAGGTAATTCCTTAGATAGCTGGGTCCAATGGCATAGTTCATATCTTGAGAGATGCAGCTGTAGAGATATATCACAGATATGATTCCCAAAAGAGCACCAAGGCCGGCAAGGAATCCTATTATGTTGTTCTTTTCATAGCCTTTCACTTCCAACTCCAGTCCTTTTGTGGTTACATTGACACATTGTTTCCTATTCTGAGAATAGATAGTGGGAATGTCTATACATATTTTGTATTCAGTTGATGGATTTAGATGTGTTAGATTATATACCTTTATATCAGATGGTATTCGAGCACTCTGTGCAGCCCGGGAGTCTTCAGCTTTTGGAAAGGCTGTCCATCTCACACTGGACTTCAGAATTTTAGAACTTGCTTTCCATGAAACCAAAACAGAATTAGATTTTACGTCCTTTATTTTAATATTTAAAGATCCATTGTGTTCCTGAGGGAAAGAGCCGTCCACTTTAATCATGACTGACTTTAGGTCTGCCCCAACTAAATTTGTTGCTATACATGTGTATAAGCCACTTTCTCTTTGTGTTACATCGCTTATGTCTAACGTTCCTTCGGAATGAATGTAGTACTTATCAGAGATAGTATTAGGCAAAAGTTTGTGTCCTGATGGTGTTATCCAGTAGATTTCAGGTTCTGGTTCTGCTGTTGCTCTGCAGTGCAAAGAAATATGACTGCCAGCTTTTAAATCCAGCGTAGAGGGAAAACTTTCAGGAGCTATCAGGGGAAGACAGATTTCCATCATTTCCCGAAAGTGTACCTGTCTCACATTCTGACCTTGGAATTCAGGAGGGTCTACACAGAACAGGGACTCTGGCTCCATGAAGCGAATGTTTGTTTTATTCATGTTAATCCAGCGGATGACACAGTCACACCTAATGGGGTTGCTGTGTATGCTGACCTCTTTGAGGTTCGGCAGGGATTCCACCGTGCTGCGGTACAGGGCACTCAGCGCATTGCTGTTGAGCATGAGCGATTCCAGCTTGGGAAGTCTGTAGAATGCATTGGGGTGAATGTATGATAGTCTGGGGTTATTGGTTGCTTCTATTTTTCTTAAATCTGGCAAATTATCAACAGCAAGACTATCTATAGAAATCAGTTCAGGCATGTTATTAATTCCTAACTCTTTTAGGTGCAGCATATTGCTAAAATCTCCTTGTCGTATTCTGTTAATGGGATTCTTATTTAGATCCAGAAATTTAAGATTTGTAGCCTTTTGAAGAGCGATGTGGGGCACTCTAACAAATCTGTTGTCATAAAAGGAAATGCTTTCTAAGTTGTCAAGGCCAGCCAAAGCATTATCTGGTATTTCAGTGAGATTTATACCTGCCAAAACTAGGCTGCGCAGATTGCTAAGAGGCTTGAAGTTCATGTCTTCAATTCTGATTATTGGATTTTCTCCAATCATGAGAATTTCCAGATTAGGAGTAGCTTCAAACCACTTTCTGTTGATCACTTGCAGACCATTTGAATTGAGATGAAGTCTGAGAAGATTATTGAGGCCTATGAAAGCTCCTGGTGCAATCACAGAAAGCAGATTATGATTAATATAAAGCTCTTGTAAATTGTTGAGTCCAGAGAGACATTCTTCAGGGAGTTCAGTAAGTTTGTTTTCTTCAAGGTACACTGAAAGTAACTGTGGTATCTTTCTAAGATTAATACTGGTTACTGAGGATAAATTGTTCTGAGATAAATCTAGACCAGTTAAATTCACTGGGAAGTCTACTGAGTATTCAATTTTTGCAATATTATTAGTTTGTAGAAGTAGAACTTGTGTGTCAGCAGGCAGTGTGGCTGGAAAATGAGAAAGGCCTAAATCATTACAGTCCACTGTTGGAGCTTCCATGTAGACAGACCTGGGGGTGAACCATGGTCTGATTTCACATATACATGACTCCGGGCAGTCTGCTTTTCTTCCTACAGCTTGTAGTAGAGCAGTGGTAACTAGACCAAGCAGTAAATTAATTTTGAGTTGTAGGTCCTTCATCTTAGCCCAAATGTTCAGGAAAGTAACAGACCCTTTAGTATTCCACAATTATAGTACTGGAATTCAGTGTGACCTGGTCAATTAATAAAGCACGGTCTCTCATTTATCAAATGACGATCGTGAAGGACTTCCTTCCTGACGATAAGTGATAAATTTGTAACCAACTTGTCCAGTAGTAAGAAGCATTTTGTGGAAATGAAGGTCACTTTGTCCTTGATGACATAAAATTGATGAGCTTTGTGAAGATGAAGTATGTATAGATGGTCATAGGAGATTAAACAATTCATTTATTTAGTAGTACTAACTGCAAATCCCATGATTGATTAGTGTTTGCAGGAATGACAGGATGACCTAAAATACAAGAAGAGGAAATAATTAGTATAAGAAACTATAAAGTTATAAATTAATTAGCCATCTTTTGCTCTCTATTGTTAATTATTGCAACTAAGAAAAGAAAATGACTGTGGTGTCTGGAGTATTACAGAGGTATCCAGATAGCATAAATTAAGTTAATATAGTAATATGTCTTTAGACTTTTAGCTTGTCGTACATCCAGTGGAGCATTGTTCTACAGAAAGATGAAGATCCACAGAGTATAAAGCAAAATATATTAGGGACATTTTTCTACATATTTTATCCTCCTTTAAAATATTTTCTCTTTCAGTTATCACTAGAAGCAGACTAATTTCTATTGGCTTTGAAAATGTAAACACTGAGAAAAATCCTACAGAGCATGAATATTTACCTTTTTAACATAAAGTTTGTAACTATAAAGAATGTAATTTATCTATAATCAAAGTGAAATGGAATGGTTGGATTAATACACATTCCTAATGAAACTCTTAGGCAAGCCCGTGAGATATTTATACAGAAATATAGGAAACTGAGAATCCACAGGTTTTATAATTTTTAATACTTTTTGTAGCTGCTGTCTAGAAAGAAAACTTTTTTTCTTTTCTTTAAAGTGTTATTTAGAAGGAAATATGTACCTTATAATAAATAGCTTTTCATCTTGGCAAATTCGGGCTAATCGCTGACTTTCTTATTCTGGCTTCAATAACCTCAATTGCAAGGAATATTAGCAAAAAAGTGTCTTCAGAGTGATTAGGAAAAAGAAATTACACTAGCAATTGCTTCTTTGCAATGTAGCTCTGCAAGAATCTGAAATCTGTAGACTGTCTTGAGGTCCCAAATTATAGTAAAGACTGAAACCTTGTGGCATCAAATGTGTGCTTCCCAGATTTTTGGTATGCACTTTCTTTTGGTGGAGTAAAACAAATCTGACTTTGAGTGTACATTTTGTTCCAATGCATGTAATACAAAAACTTCTGTGTTTTCTTATATAAAGTAGTACTCATTAATTGCTTAATTTACTTCAGAATATCAACTTTACACTTAACTTCACCCAGATTTTGTTTCTGAAGCCTGTTGTGCCATACATATTTATGCCCTTCCTCCCCTTGCCTTTAGTGTTAAAATTCACATTGACATTGTTTACAAACCTTAAGATCAACGCTTCATTGACATGGATAAATAAGTTTGAAGGCTGCTATAGATTGATGCAATTGCAAAAGTTGAGTGTCAAGCATTTGGACTTTAGGTGCCCTTTCCAGGCCCAGGAGGATTTGGCATAGTGACCACCTATTCATTCCATAACAGTGTAGAGGAAAAGTATTGGACTGTATAAAGTAATATGAGCATTGGGCCAATTTGAAGTACATTTGGTAAGTCTTTGTAGTTGTTTTTTGTGATATGTGCATTTAAGGACATTTAATGTTTTATTTTAACATGTAAGTTTATTAATAGAGTGAACAGACAATGTGTGAGATAAACATACAGAAAACATTCTGCTGTTTTGAGGATCAATAGTATGTTTTTATGCACATGGCCCAGTTTATACTAAAATACTAAGACATAATAAATGAAATAGTAAAAATAGAATCTGTTCCTTTGTTCTGGGAAATGAGAGGAACTTGAGGCTTGCAGAAAAAAAAGGGTTTGTGTTGAAAAGTTAACGCCTGCAACTTGCTCTTAATTTTGCCACCAGGAGGCAAGGTGATACCCCTATGTGGAGTACTGTCACATTTACCAAAGATCTTAGTAGAAATCTTTCTGTGCCAAGTGCACAGATGTAATTTCCTGTGTAAGGACAGGAGGATGGCCATGTGGCAGAGAATTTTTTTGTCATGTTCTTGATAAATACTCTTGAAGCACATTTCGTACTGACTATTGTATTTTCAATTGGATTGTATATTAAAAATGTATTTTTAGCATGACAAATACAAAATGTATGTTTCAAATAATTGCAAGATCATAAAAAATCTTACCTGAATTGTAAATTAATTGAGATTCAACTTACTACTACTGCAGATATCTTATCTCAGCCTTTTGATCCCACTGTGATGCTCAGGGACTTCTGCTCAGAAGAGGTACTTGTGAAAGCATCGTAGGGAAGCATAACAATAGAGCTGACCACATTTTCTGTCCCTCCCTGGGAATTCGCTATTGGCCACTGTGAAACATAAAATATGGACCAAGGTGGTGTTTTCATGTGTGTCCCAGGCACCTGAGAGGTTGTACCATTTAAAGTCCCTAGACTACATTTTTATATACTTTTGAGCCAACATACTCCTGTATCTGTATTTATGCTCCTGATTTTGTATTCTAGTTTCTGTGGGATTCTCAAAACAGAAGTAAGGGCACCTGTGGATATTTCCATATATGTCAGACAGGCTTTCTGCAAAAGGCAGCAGAAAAAGAAGAGCTGAGATCCAGGTTGAAATTCTGCTTTGTTATGATTTAATCTGATGTCTTTTCTCTTTCTGGTGAATGCTTTAGCTAATAAGTCACCAGCTCAAGCTCATATGGTGTTCTAGCATAAATCTTTCTTATTTCTTTGGTTAAAGTGCTTCTGTCTTGTGTAAAATATTCACTGAGGTTGAGTGGCTTGAATAACAGATTGTAGAATAATTTTGACACTTCCAGCCTGCAGCCATCGTTCCAAAATACACTGTTTCAATTGAGAAAGATTTTTTGTTTAAATAGTGGCATATCTATGTATTGTTTTTTATAAAAATTATTTGTTTTTAACTTAATTCAAAGTATGGAATAAAATAATATTTCTAGAGTAGAATGGACATCCACGGTGGCTTATGAGATCATACCATCATGGAATATAATATCTCAATTTGGAAGGGACCCATAAGGATCCTGCTGCTGGCAGGACAACCTAAAACTAAATCACATGACTGTAGTGCTCTTCACATGACAGAATATGTTAAAAAGTCATACATTACAACAGCAAAAATTGTATATAATGCTTTGAGTGGCAAAAATTTTTTTTGGTCTTTTGCTTATAGCAGTGTTACAGTGTGACTCCAATATGCATCTTGACTAAGAACATGAGAAAACATGGATTGCTGATGTAGGTTTCCCAGTCCCACTTGAAGTGATCCAAGTTAAGTATAACTGCTTAACTGGTTGCATTGATTATATGAGTGTGTCTATGTAACTAATTTCCAACATTGAGATGTCTTCAAATAATTTTGAAGTGAAAAGTGAGCTGTCATTCACTGTAACAAAATAAACCTCATGTAAATTGCACTCAGCAGCATAAACTGTATCTGAAATTCAGTTTCCTTGAAGAATGTGGTGTCACAGAGATAAGTGTTTGTATTGGAAAAAAAAAACATTTAACTTCGTGTTACTTTCAACTTCTGGAATGCATTGATTCCTTTTCTTCATTAATATTCTAGAAATAGTAAATACTGAATAAAAATTGAATGGAAATGCTCTTATTAGCAGTGATTTTCACAGTTTTTTTAATGTGTTCTAGTGCCTTAAAGCTGAGTGCTTTGTACCATCTAGAGTTTTATGTGAAAGTTTTATATTTTCAATGTCCAGTTTTAAAGGTACTAATCTAAGTAGGACACAGAGAACCTGAAAGTTATTTGTTCTGTTTCTTTGAGTAGTATTTAAAGTAACTGTGTAACTGAGGTTTACATAGATAAAGGTTTCTATGCCAAGAAACCATTTTCTTTCTTGTTTTAAAAAATAAGTTATTTCAAATAATGCAAGTATGCCTTACCTAAAACAGGTAAGGCTCCACAGCAGATTATCACCAGTAAACTGAAGTGCAGGATAGATGTTTCCACACAAGCAGCAGGAAGAACTGTGCATCATAATTTTGGAGTCTTTGAAGAAATCCTTTACCCAGCTGCACTTATAAATCTTTGTGGGTACTCTGATTGTACTTGTATTGTACTTGTACTCCTCATCCAGATGAAATAGTATGGTTTGCTTCCTAATGTCTGCAAATAAAAAGGCTAAATATTTTATATCTAATTAATTATTACTCCTTATTAGTCCTTCAGGATTTTTGTTATCGTTTTCATGTACTAGAACTTATGTACTAAAACTGCTTTAATCTTTGTGAACAGATTATCTTTTTTTTTTCTGGAGGTCCATCCCTTTTGCCACCCATACTTGGTATCCTACTGAATGTGATGTGTCTCTTGCTTCTAAGGTATTATCTCTTGCTTTTAGAAAGATGTACCCTGATGTGTGTGACTTTTTGCTGCCTAATTATTTCTTGTGTAAACAATGATTGTTATGTCTTAATTAGGTTTCTTTGATTTACTGCTATTGACAGCTGGAGACTTGATTTACAAGAGGGTATCACCATTATTTGAGCTGCAAAAGACATTCACTGAATGAATAAACTGAGCAACATTTGTCATCACTGGAGCAACAGACAGCTAAGAACCAAGTCAGAGTGGGCAGAAAGGAAAAGAAAGACGTCAGATTTTGGCAATCATTCTTTTCCACTTCAGCAGTTAGAGAGACAGTGATAAAAACTAAAAATGCAGCAGTTACAGTATAATGTGCCCTGCTGGCAATAAGGCAAACAGTGCACTTCACGAGGACCAATTTAGAGGTGGCAAGCATTTTGAAAACACAGCTGTTCATACAAAGCTACCTTTCAAACACATCAACCAAGAGAACACTTCTCAGTTCTTGTCATTATAACCACTTTGAGCAGTTCTATGGACAGAAACCTGGAAATGCCACTAGCCAAAAATTGGGCATGAGACATTCCATAACTTACTTGATTTTAGTTACGGCACATAGGGGGTTTTGGGTTTTCTAAATATTGGTTATGGAAATATACACACTTAAGTTTGAACATCTAATATCTTTCTGATAATTTTATAAGGCATTTTTTCCTTCTTTGTTTAGTGGTAAAAACAAAAAAATGCTTCCTTGGGGAATTTTTAATTACACTACAAATAATAAAAAGATGCAACATCTTACATATTTTACGTATTTCATTAAAGCACAAAACGTAAATATAATAGTTAGATTTTCATAACAGAATTGGTGTTGAAATAATATTTATAGAAGTAAGCTATACTAGCTGATCTGAGAGGATTCCTAAAAATTATATAGGCACTGAAAAAATGGAAAGCATTTCTGCTAGCCTATGCCGTTGTGCTTTCATTCCACTCTCTGGAGCAAAGCGTTTCATTCTGTTTATGAGAGAATATGCTCACTGTAATATGCTCTTAATATTTTATATTCCTACATGTAGCTAAGATAGAGCCTCACATTGAAAGACAAATGAGGATTTTCTAGAAATTTGGTGTTTCTGAGGCGTTCAACTTGGGCAGCTGAGAGTGTCAAATGTCTTAGGCTGAAAATCTCAAAAGTGAGTACCTGAAATATTTGGACATTTGTGAAAAATTTGGGTATGGCTCTCTTTTGGGACCTTGACTAATTTTGTAAATCCAGTTTACTTTTTTTCTGATTGATTTTTAGAACTTCAGACTGGCCCTGAATAGCATTACATGCAAGATGTAAAATAAATGGCAAAGCTGGTATTCAACCCTAGAAGCAATTGGAACTATCTGAATAATTATTTCAGCATATATGTTTATACTTATTTTGTGAACTTGTTACAACTCCTTTTAATTTTTATCCTCAAGTGGAATAAATTTTCCTGAGGGAAAGCCACAATCTTGGAATGTTTAATAAACCCTTAAAACAGGACATGCTCTCATACCTTAGACCATTGCAAGAATGGCAAGGTTTTATAAATAATGAAATTTTTTTTAATATCAATGGACATTTTGTGATTTGAAGTTACTTTAATCTACAAATACAGATAGAGTTAGCAAAACATTATTATCAGCTACATTTACATAGCCTTTCTCTCTCACTAGTTGAGCCTGGCTTACTATTCTTCTGTTCTTGTTTACCATCTCTTAATGGAGTTTAGCAGATATAAGAGGAATTATCACCACATACAATTCTTTAACATCTTACTATAGTTCTCATTCCTGTATCAATCAAAAACTACATTCCAGTATTTTGGAAAACATTGCAATATATTAAATCTTACAGCTTAGAAAATACGGTATTCAAAGTAGATGTGATGAAAGCAAAAGGTTAAATGGAATCCAAGGGAATATGTATATATATATATTAATTTATTGTATATGCTATTGTAGAATAACTTTTCAATGGATATACATGAACATTTAGTAAAATATTTTTTTTAATGGAGGATAGAAAAATATTAGGATGATTACCATCCCTGACCATGGGATGGCAGACAACTTGGGGAGTACTTGTCTGTGCAGTAAGATGTTTGTCAACCGAAACCAAAAAGCTTAATAGAAATACTGTTTTTGTTACCATTATTAATATGGTGTCAGCAGCATCATTGTGCATTGGAGCTCAAGCAGTGGATCAGGACCAGCACCTTGTGTGTTCTCTTGCTGCTAAACAAAACTGATCTTTACTCCATGGAGCTTAAAAATTAAATGTAAGGAAAGGAACAACTGGAGATTCAGATGGGTAAGAGAAAAAAGTCACTGTGGCAATTTCTGAATATCCTTGGGTTTATTCTTCTCCTTTAACTGTAGTCTACTAGTTTACTATCATGATCCTGCATTACTTTTCTAGTTTTTAATTTTAGATTTTCCTTCTATTGTTCTGTCTCTCATATGCTTCTTACTTTTAATCATACACTACCTAGATATTGAATACATCTCTCTTTTTCACAAATGTCACAGCAAAAACTGATGAAAAGTTACTTTGTTCTTACAAAGGAATTAGTCATTTTAGTAATTACAGTTACCACCTATTTTTTACTTCTCTTAATATAAAGTGCACAAAATAATCTTTATTTTTTAGTGAGCGAGATTTTAGGAAATTATATTTATATGACAAGAGAATGAATTTCAGTGGAAGCCATACATTCCTTTACCATTTGTACTTTAACTTGTCATTTATGTTTTAATTTGTAATATGGCTTTCCAAATCCTCTTGCAATATATTCAATGCTTGTCCATTAAACTACGTATAATTTTATGTACTTGGATGAAGAAAAAGTGACTTTAAAAAGAACCTGAACTTGTTTTTATTTTATTTCTTCTTCCTGAATCAGATATTACATGTATAATTTTGATGTTTTTATATAGAGATGTAACACATTGCGAGTATTACATATATATTTTCTAGTTGTCAGAGAAAACAGACCAAAATGTTACCAATAACTCTTCAAAATACATAGATCCTTGGTATCCTTGCTGTAGTTCTTAGCCTTAGACAGATTTCACTGTGTGACTTATTTATCATTGCCGTTATTAAGCAATTATGTACAAAAACAATGGCTGCAACTTAGGAAAGTAATACGTTAGTTTAATTTAGATTTATTCATACATGTTCAGCTTCTTTTTGACAGTTGTCATGCTAGCAGTGGAGAAGCACATATTGGCAGTTACCTAGGCACATAGTTGGCAGGAGAGCAGTCACGTTCTGGATGTGGGTGCATGTACCCAGCTACCAGATGCTTCTAGCAGATGGCCAGAACTAAAGATTTTGGACCAATTTTGGCTTGATTTTCTAGAAAGCTACCATACAGATTCTGGAAGTCTGTAGTACATTTGACTAGTGAAAAAGCCTAGACAAAATCCAGCAAAGCTACTGGCAAAATCTGCATATGTTTTTCCTCTGGGGCTCTTAAAATGTAAATAATAAATATGCCCAAACCATAGAAATAGGCGTGTTCAGATATCTGTAATAAAGACAGAAACAGGTAGTGGCTGTACTTACCACATGATATTTTCCTTGAGAGTTGATTTGTAATTTTTTCTTTTTTTTTTTTTTTTTTCTCTTTTCTTAATCATGAGGAAAAAGTCACTGTAATAAAACTAGCTTAATAATAAACACGATAACTTTAGGAGTTACAATTTCTATTCTATTATTTGTCAATAACAGAAATTTAGGCTTGGAAGACCTAAGTGACTTTAAATTGTTGGTCCTTAATGCCAGCCTCTGAATATTTAGTGAATTCACCTTTTAATTTATTGGTATATTTATGGTTTGTTTGGGACCTGGTCACGTCAACCTAAATTTTCTTATAATAATAATTTAAAAAATTTCCACTGTGCTTTGTATTGAATACCAACTATAATAATCCAAAGATTTAAATGGGTTTAATGAATGCACTTATATCAGCAATATTCTGCTACAATCACAGCCAGTAATTGATGTATACTTAGAACATATTACATGAAATTTGGTTTGAGATACATGAAGGAAAAACAATTATTGCCTATCATTATAGTAAAGAGAAAGTAAAAACCAAAAAATTATTTATTTTTGTGCTGCCAGTAGTGGATGAGATATAAATTATGTCATGGATATTCCTACCAAATTAGTCTGATTTGCTTTTTTATAATTGTGACTTCATTGGGAGATTACTTTCATTCAGAGCTACCTGGGGAACCAGGTTCACAATGTATTGTTCAACAAAAATGGATAATGTTTTTGTAATTTTTTTGCTTGAGGCACTGTAGAGAAATGGATTGATAAGAAATAATACTTCAGGATGCAAGAACTGACAATGCATAAACCAGAATATTATTGTAAAGATCAGGAAATAAAAGTTCTCTTTTCTGCTGTATTTTATAGAAGTTGGAGTAATTTAGGCATACTCATAAATTACTAACTCAAAGAGATACTGTCATATACTGTTTTGATTGCAGAAAGTATTTGGCTTTGCATTTAGTTTTAATTACAGTTTTTGCTCAACTGAGCATGTAATTAATAATATTACATGTTAAGGGGTTTTTTTCATGTGATTCTAAAAACTAATGTTATATTTAGACCTTAAATGATGGGGGTTTTGGCTTTTATAACCCATTTGTTGGCTCTAATCCACACTATTTGTTTACCATGGTTCACTTTTTATTTCCCTAGAAATACATACATTAAAATGATGGTATAATCTTCTCAAGAGTTATTTTTTAAAATAAGACTAGAAGAAAGACAATAAATACAATATAGATAAACAGCAATACTTACAGTAAAGTATCATATTCTTTCTACAGTGTGTGTCACTACAGCAAAATAATCTTATAGTTCCTGGAACATTAATTGAATCCTCTTTCAAGTGTTTTTGATTTCCTTTCAAAATTTAAAGTTTATTTAAACCTTTTCAGCATGGGTAGATACAATACCCACCAATCCCACTCCATTATTTCCCAAAGTGTAACTCTTCTATGTTTTACTGTTATTTTAAAATCTTTTAAATTTTGTCTGAACTGAAAGATTGACTCAATTCCTTAATGTTAGATGATTTGGCTCATTAGCATTGAACAGAATTTCTTCAATGTTAAACTTACATGATATAGCCACATCTTGATTTTGTATTTCTTTCTTAGCTTTCCAGAATATATCATCTTTGCATGACCTTTCTGAATTTTGGGTGCCAAATCTGACATCAGCACAAAATCTGACATTCTGATCTTCCAAAGAATTTTGACCAGTATTTTTTGTTCAAGAATTCATGCCAATCAACCAGATTGCAATCTGTGTAATCAAAATTTTGCATTAAATTTTCCTTGGCACCCATAATTTCTCTTGCATTTTGTTGTGATTCCTACTTAGGATTCCAAGACTTTGGATAGACATATCTGGGGAAGGTGCTTATATAGAGATATATAGGAACACTACGTCACACATGATCAGAATGATGGAGATGCACAGATGTATTTGTGCAATGAAATGCCTCTTGCTATGGAAAAGTGTCTCTTTAGACTGAAGAAAAGGCAGGTTTGAATTAAGATACTGAGAAGATACTATTAGGGGTGATTGTGGAACAGCTTTTTTTTAATCACATGTAATATTGTGGGACAGATAAGCCATTTCAAACTGTCCTTCCAGTTTGTCCTTCCAAAGATGGGCTGGGCATAATTTATAATGATGTTATGCCAAAGCAACCTGCATTTTTATTCTAAGACTTTTTTTCAAGCCTGACTTCTGCTTTCATGCTTTCAGATAATGGCATGGTTGTCTTTTTCAGCAATAAAACAACTTGAATAAGTAAAGACAGATCTTGCAATAGTGTGATATTTCAACAATGTAAAATGACAAGTTATGCTTTCAGGATCTAGTAGTAATTTCTGATTCAAAGCTGGAAGTCATCAGAGTGATTTTGAGAAATAAGGAGAAAGACACGGTGTGCTTCCTTACTTACAGGGGGACCACTGGCACCAGAATGCCTATGAAACAAAAATTATGAATGCAGCAGATGCCAAAACTCATGTTAGCTTATTGGCTACAGGTAAGAACCCTCATGAAATGCTGTCTATGGTGCTGGTCCTTGAGGTTCAACGCAACAAATTAGAATTAGGGCAGAAGCAGTTGGTATGAGGAAAATTATAATAAATTTACTGAAAGAAAATGATGCTTCCTCTGTAAAACAGTTTTAGATTGGTTGATAACAGAGGAGAAAGAGTTGTTTGTTCTTTGTAGAAATACTTAGTATAGTGACAAATCATTTACAGCTAGATAAGGAGTAGTTATATTTATTGAATAAATGTGGAGTTGTTTTTCTCCCTGTATGCATCATAATTCTAGAAAAATATGTCAACTATGAGCGGCCATATGAAGATTAATTGGTGGTTGTCTTTGTTGAATTAATAAATGGTTCTCCCCAGTTAACTAGGAGTATGTATGGAAACTAACTGGATCTAATTGAAAATACATACTGTCATGTATGGAAAATAATTAAGAGTAAATATAGAGAAAACATAGCAGACAAACATAATGGAAGAGTACTTAGTGTCCTAGGTAAATTGTTTAGAAGCAGAGAAAATCTCTAGATGCATGCTGAAGTTGATGACTTAAGTTTTCTTTTGAATCCTACATGCAATCTGTAGTATTTAAAACTATACATGTTGCTATAGTTGAGAAGAAAAACACACGTATACCATGGAAGAGTTTAAAGCAGTGGACACAGATGTTTGGAAAGGTGTATTGACTTCTTAACTTGTCATTCCTTAGCTAGTATGTTAAAACCAGGCAGACAGCATCCCTTTAGCATTTGATCGACCATCTAAAAAAAGATATTAAGATGCTAAGGTGTTTCTCTAAAAATATTAATAGGTCTTCTATGTTGCAGCAGTCCATAACACGCAGTGCAGATCCTTTGAAAACAATTCACTTGTTGGAGTTAGCTGATGCAGTACACCAACCAATACCAATAAAAGGGAATTGAGGGTTAATATGGTTAATCATAATACAAACATGTAAATGAGGATGATTCGGCTTTGGTGTGTGGCTTTGTTCTGCCAGTTCTTATACATGTGAACTAAATATATAATTTAAGTTGTCTTGTAGTGTAATTATCCTTCCTTCAGGCAATAGTTGTCACCTTGTTTGATATTATAATGATGGAATTTATAAACCACCTGTCTGTTTCCTTGCAAATGACTTTGTGTCCTCTGTTAATGAGCTAGGAAATATCACCTTAAGTTGCTTTAACATTCGTAATACAAAGAAAATAAAACATGGAAAGGATTTGAAGGTCAAAATCCATAGCCATCCTTAGGTTTGTCTAAGTATGTTTTAAACTGTCCTTATCATCCTATCCTGTTGTATGTGGGAAATGCAAACTTCGAAAGAAAATCCAGATTTGGAAAATGGAATGCAGAACACTGAGTTTTCTAATTCCTATATTTTCAAACCTTGACCAATCAGGTTCACTTTCTGCTACTGGTTGCGGAGAATGATCCTGATGTATTTCTGAAATTTCAGTTCTGGATCTCTGGTGCCATCCAGTAATTTTCAGTTGGTTAAAGGTTGAGGCTATTCTATGATTAAATGAATAGGCAAAGCATCACATCTGAATGGTTGAGAACTTGAAAAGTCTTGAAAACATTCCCTTGAAGGTGAAGAATGTTTTTTTTTCTATCTCTTGGTATTCATGAGCAACAATGTGAGCAACATCCAGGGAAGATGAAATAGCATTTGAAACTTACAGAAGTAAGGAGTAGAAAGTTGAGTAGTTATGAGGTGGAATAGCTTTGTTTGGCAGTCCTTCAGGAGTAGGCTTTTAGGACTTGCATTTCAAGCAGTAAGGAAAATACGCTAAAGGCCATAAAAATGTTTGACATGAAAATTGGGTTTTAATTTCGTTATAATTCCAAGGTTGCTGTAAAAAATAAGAATTTAATGTAAATTGATAAGATACAAATAATTTTGCTGTTTAGTTGCCTTTTTTCTACAAATACTTATTTTTCAAGGGTCAATTTAAAAAATATTTTAAACATTTTTTGGTATTAATAGAAGCCTATCTTGGAACAAAATACTGAAGCTTTATTGAGATGTGTTCTCTCCAAAGTCAGGATGTCTCAATCCTTTTCAATGTCTTTGTAGTTTATAGTCATCTGGACACAGAAAACCAATATTCACTAGCCTAATGTTTTAATGAATTGCTACTGCAGGTGGAGACATAGATACTTATGTATATATACCTACAATTAGCTTGAAAGAAATAAAAATGGAAGACTACAGTTACATGTTGACAAAGATAAGGCAAGGCTTGGTATTCCTTTGAACATTGTCATGTTGTGATCTGCACCAGTCCAAAAATTTTGACCAGGTTGTGTTCTTAGTAGCTTGATCTGTTACCAAACCCTTTTTTGTCAAGGGAACTCATGCTTTGAAGTCAATTTTTGTTTCGTTGAGATTTAGCAAAACATCTGAATGTTTCTCCAGAAGGATTAGATATCCCTTTCCTTATCATGACTGTTCAGGATGATAACCTAATAAATAAGATGATACCAAGGATGTCTTGGTTAAAGCTAAAGCTCAATGTTTGTGAATCAAAAGACTAAATATTAGCTATGCTTAATTGATAAGCATTCATAGTTGTTTTTTCTTTGGCTGAATAATCTCATTTTAATACTGTGTAGCTACCAAACTAATAGCTATGGAAATGGTAAAATAAAGAATTCTTGATAAGCTTAATTTTTTTTTCTTTCTGGTCTTTCTGGTCTTCCAAGATACTTTCAGGGTTTTAATTCTTTCAGGAATTGCTATTAGACCTCCTCTATGTCAGAGAAGTAAGAATTCTATTCTGTTAAAGCAGAAATGCTCCTTTTAATGTCCCCAAATACTTCCCTATATGTGAACTCAATTTCTAGAACTGTTAAGGAGAAGGAGGCAACATTTCTCTCCACTGAATTTGTAATAGAATGTAAAAGAAACTTACAGTAAACTATTTTTTGATGCATGAGAAGATTAGTTTTAATTTATTTAGTTTTACTCTATAAATAAAGTACTAGATTATACACAAATGTGATCATTGAAATCCAATGGAAAGATAAATCAGCACATTCTAGTGAAAAAAAAATCTTTCTGGTTCATTTGCTTAATTGTGAAATAGCATATTTTTCAAGCTGTTATTAAGGTTTGAAATGATTAGCCTTCATTAGTTTGGTAATTAGCTTAGGCAGATTGTTTTGGAACTGGCTCATTCCTATCTTACTGCTATTGAGTCTGTAATACTTTTGTTACTAAAGTCACTCTCGATGAATTTTTCACCATGGTTTTAATTGCTTTCTCTTTTAAAAATAATAATGGCTAAGCAGCATGAAACAAAATTAGTTTCACTGGAAGAAAAATCCTTAGTTCCAGAGGCTACCCATGCTAGTTTGATATTTTAATGTTTACAAGTGTTAGGCTTCCATTCTGCGTGAAAGAACTTTCCAGGGTTACAAAACGATACCAGACAAATACAGATAATTCTTGGGTCTATCAGGCAACGTTCTTCTAATGCAACAGTTCAAATAGTCTTATATATATTTTTTAAAATTTTAATATTCAAAATTATTAGCATCAGATTTCAGTGACTTCTATTTGATGTGACAATATTCAAGAGGGCGCTGACACTCGCTGCAAAACTGCATCTATTTCTTCATAAAGTAGACATTGCCAGTAGAGTTAAAAATAAAATTTCAGTGCCTGGCTGCAGGAAAGGAGGAGTATTTTGCAGTATGGGCATGTGTCAGAATTCAACTGAGGTTAATTGTGGTCTCAATTAATTTTGTGCCTGCAAAATATTCAGATTACTTATTGACTGGGAATCAACTTAAAGTAGCTCCCTGCCTTTCACATCCTGATTTGTGGGATGCTGCTGTGTACCATTCCTTATATTCATAGTGTTCTTGCCAGTTTAAAAGAAATACATTTGGTAAAAAAAATTATCACAGTATTCAGAATGAGTATGATTTTCTTTAATTATTTTTTTAAATTGGGTCATCTCAGTTGCACCTTATGTTTGTAAAATAGCTGTGGAATGATAAGGAATTAGTTAACTGCTTCCTCAATGGCTAGTATTCTGAGCACAATTTAAAATTATGATACGGTATTATTACATTTAATTGTTGATTTGTACTGAAAGGAATAGGTACAATCAGATTTTATCTGCTAGAGGCAGTTGGAAGACTAAGATGAGGGCAAAGAAAAGGGTTTGGGGTTTTATTCCTACTTTCCATTCTCTTGGTCACCATCTTTGAAAGTTAACTGAGTTGGAAGTAAAACCAAATTGCTGTTAACTTAATTCTAATTCTGCTCTCTGCAGTGATTTCTAGCACTTCTCATAAAAAAAAAAAACAAACATTTGTTGCTTTGTCCTTTGAGGGCTTTTTTTTCCCACTCAGACTAAGGCTCTCTTCCTAATGGCTGTTTGGGGACCCATGCAGTAAGAATTAGACTTGTCAATCCTTTAGGCCTAAAAGAGATTAATGAAACCAGCATTTACAATGCCATCAACCTGTTATGAGAGCTCAGTGTTTATCACTCATAATCTAAAATTTCTCAAATTCTAGGCCAAGCTCCATGTTTCTTTGGGTTATCAATACTTTCTGCAGTGCACTGTCATATGTACTAGATTTCATTTACAAGTTCTTGATTACAGTAGTTAACTGCATGCTTTTTCAACACTTTTTCTTTTTTCCATTTAACCAGTCTGAAAAGAACACAATAATTCATATTTGTTACTTGATATTCTGAGTTTACTGTTACCTCTGTGTAATACTTTATGTTAGAGGTACTTTCAAAGTAAATGACTCACTCTTCCTAAACTGTTGGTTATGAACTTTGTTGAATCCAAACCAGAATATGCTTTACAGCTGAACAATTTCAAGTAATAGACTCAGAATTCATTTTGCACAGCTTTTTGTGGGAACACAGATTTATTCCTGCAAACAAATTTGAAAAGCAGGAAAAAAAAGCAAATATGATTCAGAATGTCTGGATTCTGAATGCAATGTAACTTTTGCAAAAACCCTTAGCAATTTTTTTGATGTTTATATTACTGTGTTATAGACGTAAGTTCTAAATATACAAGGAAATATACAAGGAAAACTTCTAGAACTACTTGTAAACTATTTATTGATTTCTTAAATGCAAGGAATTTGAACAGAATGATCCAGTGCACAGTGTTTTCTTTCTGCTGAGAGATGCTTTTTATGCCACTTAGGAAAGTCCATTAATTCCTGAGGGTTCAATTGTGTCTGGTTAGGCATAGATTGTGCAATTGTGTGATGATGAGCTTTATTTTCTAAGATAACCACATGGACATAGAGTGCCTCTGGGGCTCAGGCTTGTACAGTCACAAAAACCTTATCTTTCTGAGATAACCACATTGACCTACAATGCCTCTGGCTGTGGAAATAGTGGATTTGAGGACAGGAACTTCAAAAAGGAAGTCTCAAACCTCATTAATGGTATGAAAAGCAAAAAATCATCACAAGCCACTCTTTTCCATATATGCAATAAGATTTCTGACTGCTTTTTCCCTCTCTGCCTTCTGTCAGAGATCTGGTCAACAATCAGGTCAAATTTGCATCAGTGTGTTTCTAGTGTTAAAAATAAAAACAAATTCCTATTAGTCCAAAGCATATCATAGTAAAGAACCTACAGTTTAAGAGACTGACTGTGATGTTTCATTGATAAGAAAAGTATTGCACGGACAAATCATCTGGAGGGTTCATTATAGACACAAAATTGTTGCTCTATCATCTTGAAACAACAAGAATGGCATTTATTGAATCTCACATTCACTGAATCTCAAACTAAGGTGACTTACTTATTAAGGTCAATAAACTGCAAAATACTTATTTTTTTTACATATTTTTCTTTTATTAGTTTATGTGCTTGTGCTTTCACTTGAAGGTGTGCTTTGGGACTTCAACCATAGAGTGACTTCTAAAAAAAAATTGTTCTGTCCCTTTATGACATATATTTAGTATACTTATTTTATCTGTTTATCTACCTAAACCAATATAAGACAAGGCAAATGCAGGATTTTGTTTGAAAATAAAGAGAATAATTTTTATACTTATACCATTGATAGCTTAGTTTTTGTTTCTCTTGAAAGTGTACTTAGAGCAGGTATTGTTTATATAAGACCTAAAGTAAGTAACAGATGGAGAGCTAGCAGTGACTCAAATGCTTAGATAGATTGTACATCATGAAACCTCTGTGCCTGAGTGGCTTTGCATATCTGTGCCCAGTGTGCCTAAATGTAATGAAATGGTTATAAATTCTCATAAGTTGATGGAAGATTTGATGCACTCAAATAACTAACCTGAATATTTCTTGGGAGAAATTAAATTTTATCTAGTATTTTGACTTTACTTTTTCTTCTAATAGAGGTGTAGATTACAGTTTATTGGTATTTACATCCTTGATAATTGTTTTGCATCTCACTATAAAAACAAGGTTGAATACATGCATAACGTATCAGAATTGCCGTTAAGGAAATGATTCTGAATTAATGTTTTGCCTCTCTATGCTATGCAAAACAAATTTTCCCCAATTAATTTACAATTGATTACTCTACAGTATGTCCCAAGGGAATGCAAAAAAGGTCTGTTTATATGTTCCCTGCTATTGTGTTTCTGTAGTTTGATTAAATCAAGAATCACAAGAATCCAAAGGGAAGCATATGCTCATAGCAGTAATGTCTGGGGCACTTTTAGTTTGAATGTTTCTCAAAGCCTAAATACAGATTAGCCTCTATTAGTTTACCCTTACAATCCAAGAGGATGCTGCCAGATCTGTTCAAAACTTCTAACCTTTTTGGGAGTTTTACATGTGCTCTTGTTTTGCTTGTCAATCTAAGGCTATAATTTGCAGTTTTAGCTACATGCTAAAATCCCCATCCCTGATAAGCATATGAAAAAAATGAATCTTATTTTGTATCTTTTCTTTATCTTTTGTATCTTTAATGTAGCTTATTTTCTTCTGCTAAGATGTTCCTTAGCTTTTGTATTCTTTTCAGATATGTGATGATACAGAAGAAGACAGCAGACATAGGTAAAACAGGCAGAGCAGCATTTACTGGTTAGAGCTTGTGAAAATAGCTAGCAGGAAGAATATTCAAACATATAAATGCTTATTTAAATCCAAAGACTCTTTAATTTTTGATTATTCTGTTTCAAGTACAAATTTAGAAATATGTTTATTTTAATGGGCAAAGTAGTGTATCTGAAATGAGGAGTCAGGATGTAACCAAGTATTTTCCTCTATTCTATTAAAAAATATTTTCATTTTCAGAAAATAAATTACTGGAAGATGGAAAAAAATACTTAACGTTGACCTATAAACTATAAATTATGAGTCCTGGCTTGGTTCCTGTGCAGACTGCTTGGATAAAGGCCTGTCTCTAGCACCAGGGACTGTGGCTCTCCACTGGACACAGAGGCTTTTTTCCAGGCTTCAAAAGTGAAAGAATGACAGAGTTTTCCTTAAGATATATTCATCAATAACTAACTTCAGCTGGCTCCCTTTTTATCATTCTGGCTATTTCATACTACACTGCAAGACATCTCCTCATAAATTATATAGGGCCTGGAATGTAACAACGAGTTCTGCATTTTGCAGAGGAAGGGCATATAATTAATGAGCAACTGCAAAATCCTTTAATTCTTACTTTTAACTAAATCTTAACCTTTAAAAGATTATGAGAATTAGAATTTGAGATCTTCACAATGATTATCATAGAATTATCACAGAGTCATAGAATAATTTGGGTTTAAAGGGAGGTTAAAGATGATCTTACTTCCAACCCCTCCCACCATGGGCAGAGATACCTTCCACTATACCATGTTGGACAGAGTATACATTTTTCTCCATACAGGTCCTAATCTTTGTTTTTAATTTGCACATAAACCATAAAGAAAATTAGTTTACAAAATACATACAATACTCTTTCTTTAATATGCTTTCTTAAAAATTTCAGAAAATACATGCACATGCTGGCACATGAAGTTCTGAGTTCTCTATGGTGCTGAGAAATCCTAATAGAAGTGCTCAGTATTATTCTTTTATAGGCTGCTCTGTACCTCAGAAATAAACTGAGTAACATGTGGCAGTTGCTAGGGTAACCAGTTTTTGCATTTTGCAGAAAAAGTCCAAGAATAAAACACATGTAAATTGGCAGTGTGGAAAGCAGTATCGTATACAGTCTCATATTCTCAATTTGTTCTTTATGGTTTTCCTCTATACTATTTACATAACAATGAATTAGATCTGCTTCATATTTTACTTTGAATCTCCCATACACTTGTATTTTGCATGGCTATGAAAGGCATTTAAGCTTTCAACTGTTAAACTCAAACTGGTTTTTGCCCTGTCAAACTACCTAGATTTACTGTCAATAAGATATAGCTGTGGTTGCTGTAAGTGCTGATCATGTTTGCTGTGTGTGATTATCAGGGCAAGTAAACAGAAATTAAATTGAATTTTAAAAGTTGTCCTCTGCACTTAAATATGATTTCCTGTAATTGTTCAAATTATTCAAATTCCATTAAACATCTATCTTGACTATGAGAGTCTGAGTTAAAAGCCAGCAGGCATTTAGAAAGACAAGATTTTCTTGTTCTCACAAGAGTCCTATTTGGGACTGAACTGGAATTCCTGTTAAAGCAAGCCTTTCTGTGCTTGTTTTGGAAAATGTTTGTTAAATTCTGAAAATTGCTGCATAATGAGAGATGTATCCTTGTTATAAGAAGAAATAATTTTATAATGAATCATTAACATTTTGATTTGAGTTACATTCAAATACTTAACCCCAGTGAATGCCAACAAGCAGACTTTGTCTAGCAGATGTAATGCTCATAGAAAAAACATAGACTATAATAATTATTTTGTTGAAATCCTCCTTCTAAAACTTCTTTATTCATCATACTTTTGAGTTTAGAGTATTCCAATGCTAGAATATTTACTTAGGGAGTTGATACAATACCAGTGATAAGTATCAGCAATAAAATTTACGTTTTTCCAGAAACATTTTTCTTTAAAAACATTATCAATTTATAGCCTTTACCCATGTTAAAGACTAGAAATGCAATGGGATGGTTCTAATATGAGAAACATGCTTTAAAGGCCTTCCCAATCCTCTCTTTAAACTTAGTACTAAGTAAATCTCATGACAATGACTTTATGCACATGCAGAACTAAAACCAGAAGGGGCTGTCTTACATAATGTACTGATAAGATTGGAGCAAGGGCTGGAATTTAGTGCTTTTTTCTATCCTGATTTACAGTCCATGGCTTCCTTGAGGTTACAGGTATTATTATTGTATGGTTCTAGTTTGTTGTCCTTTGCACATTGCTTTTTTCAAAATTAGGACTTATATGGCGTTCATTTAACCATCTGTAAAAGGGTAGTCTAAATTTTAGGCAAATTTAATTGACCAAATGGTGTTTCTTAAATTACTCTGGTAGAGTATCTTGATAATCTTGATGTTGGAGTAAGTAATCTTGATATTGGTGATAACTATGGAAACTCAGCATAAATAATACCTTCAAACTGACAGATTTTTCTCAGCAGAACCACTTCTAATGAAACTCATTGCAGGTTTTTAACATGTAAAGAGTGAAACAGTTTAAGTATCTTCACTATACGAGGTAAAATACTACTCTAGGAAGTTAAAGCCAAAGTTTAGCACTTAATATGAAGTGGTTATTATGCTAACTCCGTGATTGCTAATGCTGTATTTTTGAAGCTGTGTATAAAACTGTAGTGTATTCAGTCCAAGATCTGTGGAAAACACTGAACACCTGGCTGAGCAGAAATACAGAAATTACAAATTAAGATGGTAATGTTTCAGGGAATCATGCTTCTCTCTTCCTAGAAAATAGTTGCTTTCTGTTAATTGAATAAATATAGTGTGTAATTTTAAAATTTTTAAACAAGCTAGTAGGACATTTAAACCATTTTAAGTGTCCTGCTGGGATTTCATTGAATTACTCTTTGGTGTTACCTACTCTTGTAGGTAAGAGCAAAGCAAACATTGCCTCATGACCAAATAGAGTTTTATTTCCTTTAGCAGTCTAGCAGACTGTCTGCCTTTTCTGAATTTTCAACTCCATACAGCTAGCTCAGAGACAGATTGAACAGTGCCCTTCAGCTCTGGTAACATCTGAGCTGCTCTCGTCTGATGCAGTCATACCAAGACGTCTGAGCAGGCTCCGCTGACAGCGGTGCTGCACATCGTCACCCAAGGCAGTGCTGGCAGAGAACCAAACCTTTCTGTTGGGAGGACCATCATGGGATAGTCAGGGGGAAGGGACCTCAGGAGCTCTTTACTCCCACCCAAAGCAAAGTCTGCTCTTATGCCAGACCAGCTCATGGAAGGTAAAAATCAAACTGGAGTTTTTGCTATTTGCAAATCTTTGACCATTCCATTGCAAACAGATCATGGTGGATTCAATATTGTGCTTTGACATGCCAAACAAACTTTATTTTAAAGCAATGCTAATGCAAATTTAATTTTTATGGAATTGAACATTTTCCTCAGCCCTGAGCATTGATTACTGTTATTGTAAAAATAAATATCTACATTGTAATTAATGATGGAGTAGATGACTTTAACAGAATTTACTCAGACTTTCTGAAAGTTTGGCTAAGCTCTATGTGAGAGATTAAATAGTAGTTTAGTACATTTATGCCACAACTTGTAATGTGTTCACCACTGAGAGGTTGTAAATGGGCAATCTACACTCTCAGCATAACTATTATAGTTTCCCTGTCATATTTGTGTCAGGCACAGATATTTGTGTGTTTATTTAAACTTTTAATAATTTTTTCTTCATTTGTTTTCTGTACTTGTTTGTTGTTGCTAGGATTCACATAATGGCATACCAACATACGATGCTTTTTGAAGAACTGATATATAAACCAAATTTAAAACAAAGTAAAGATTACAAATACTTAATCCGCATTCACCTAAGATAAATGGAGATTTTTTTTTTGTTTCTTTTTGTGAATTTTTAGTAAACCTCAGAGGCTGTCAGAGCAGTAATGAGAAAAACATTTGAAAACCAGCAAGTTTATGGATTTTCCAACCCTTAAAAGAGCAAAGGGTATTTCAGTCTGGAGCAGAAGGCCAGAATCTCCAAGTATGCAAATTCCAGATATGTGGATCTATATACCTTGCTTGAACAGAAATGACCAGAGATCCTAAATATACTTAATAATTTGGACAATATATGGGTAATTTAAGATTTCAGCATTTAAATCTTTGAAATTGTAGATAATTTTAGTTATCAGTTGTAGTTACAGTTTACTGTTAAATGATACCTGCTGAAGGCAATATTTAAATGCCTGATAAAGGCACTTGGATCTGCATTGCCTTGAGTAGCCTCATTAAAATTACTCTAGGCACTAATATCCAAGGTGATTGCTTCCTATCAGAGGGAGTGTAGGGTTTGTATAATGTATGTCCCAACCTGCATATTATCCTTGGGTGGAAGTGAGAAATGCAGAAGAATTTCTGTGCAATTACTCAGATTGACTGGCTCGACTTTCTGCCCAGGAAAGAGCTCAGCAGTTTGGCTGCTGCTGTTGGAAGACAGAGTACTTTTTATTTTCTGGAGCTTAGAGTTTGGAGTATAAGCCTGGAATAGTATGCTGAGTATCCTTTTTGTCTCTTATTTTACAACAAAAATAAAATGACTGAAATTGTGTTTGTCTGACAAAATATTGATGACTGGATAATCTATATCAAAGCAACATTCAGAAGAATATGTTATGTGAATTATACATGCTGGGTGAAATTGCTATTCAGAAAAACATTTCTAGCTTAACAGATCATTATATTTGCAATTACCTTATTTTGTCTTCTCTCACCTCATAAGGATACCTCTATAAACTGGTTTAATCATTATTAATAATTCCATTTCTCTCAAGTGCTGTTGAGTTTTAGCTTTGTATTGGGCTTACCAGCAAGTAACTGCCCAAAATGAAATAGTAAAATTACTGTATTGTGAGAGTGTGATGAGATAGAGAGGCTCTACAGTCTCAGCTGTCATTTCAGAAAGTTAACATGGTGCATCTTGTGTAAAAAAGAAATATATGCTCAAAATGTTGTAATACACACAATATATCTAGGATAATCTTTTAGTGTTATACTTAGGAAGATAACCTAAGAAACTGTGTTTTGTTATAAACTGCTATTAAATAGGAGTTGTGCAGATGATGTTCCTCAAGCTACAGTGGTAATGAAGCACCACTTGACTGCAGTTATAGTTTTCATACCGAAAGGCTTTTTTTTAATTTGTTTAGAATTTGACAAGAAAAAATACTATACTTCATAAATTGAATAGTTTCAGAGCATCTTTTTGCAGGGCAGAGGGAGGAAGAATTTTTACAGCACTGCCTGATTTCTGTATGGAGCACACAAAAGAGAGCAGTTTGGTATTATCCAGTGGGTTTGGAGCTGTTGTTACACAGAAAAGAGTTTTTTCTGGAAGACTCAGCTCCCATGTGAGCCTTGACCAGGCTGGGCTCTCCTGTCTCTCAGCTCCTTGCAAGGCATGCAGCATGGAGCCAGCTGGGGTGGGGAGCTCAGCAGGTAATGCTGCACTTGGGTGGAAACGCTGCGCTGCACTGTACTGCACTTGGGTGAGTTAGCTCACTGTTAAGTGTCATCTGCAAAAGTTGCTGAGGCTTGACATGACCTCCAGAGAAAGCTGCTTTCCAGAGGGGAGAGGAAGTTCAGTGACTTGAGAGAACTTGGCAACAGGAATGAACTTGGGGTGAAGAAACAAATGTCTCTCTCTAGTCTTTCCATTTATAGCTACCATGACGCTAGCTAAAATCTTTGAGAAAAGTTTCTGTTTTCACATAAAAATTATTCCTGTCAAGATGAAAAATTTTATTAGGTCTTTAGGTACTGAATAAATCACATAAATATGATATAAATAGCGACACATATGTGTCTGTTTTCAGAAGAGATATACTACTATTGTAAAGTTGGAGACATTTGTATTTATCTTTATTCAGAGAATGAGTCCCATCATTATATTTATTGAAATGCCTCCCAAATCTGGTATAAATTTCTCATTCTATTTCAAATAAGAATGACGTTTTAGCACCTTGACAAAACTAACCAGCCCAGTTTCCTATAAGGTCTCAACACCACACTAGAAGAGCCCTAGTAATGTGTGATCATCATGTTGCATTTTTAAAGACAGTTTGGGAGTCATCTTTTCTTATCCAGGATAAGGTATAATAGAATACTATAGCATAGAGTACTGTGGTGATTTAAAAAATGTCCCAATGCACAACTTTGCTCTTCATTGTGTGTTCTATTAAACCATGCTTTTTTTGTGTTATTATTCCATAATTTATTAAATAGGTAATTTGTGAAATTGTCTGATTCCCTAGACAAATAATTGTATAAAAATTTTTTTTTCTTCTTTTTTTCATACTAGTGGCTGGATGCCCAGAGATTTTTGATACAGCTAAACTTGATATTTGTACCTTTTTTATGTCAAACGTTATAGAGAATTTAAAGTATTTCCTGGCAGACTGGTTGCTATTTGCATAACAAGAAATGCCTATTAAAAGACTCTTGGGGTAATACTAATAATCAATAGACATTTTGAAAAAATATTCCCTGTAGCATTTTATTCTGCTTTGCAGTGTTTACCTCTAAATACAGATGCTTATTCAGGAAAGAGAAAAGCTAAATGATTTCTTTTGTGCCAGTGTTGTCAAAAAACATTTCCCAGTTTGACTGAGACTGTGGGAGCTGGGAGCACAAAAGAGGCAAAAATTCTTTTCTACTCTAATACAGAGGTCAGTAGAGTTAAACTACAGTTAAATTTGGGACAGATATTTTAATGAATTCCAGAAATACAACAACTGAATAGAAATAATGTGAATACAGAGATCTTATTTCTTATTTCCTTTGAATTAGACCACTGCTACTTGTGGCCAAGCCAAAAGAGAGTTGAGATAAATCTTTTGTGGAAAAGAAGTATTTCTAAATGAAGGATAATGGTTTCAAGAATATGCTGTATAAATTTGTGTTTATAAAATGAAACTTCCCCTTCATTTTAATGTCTGCCTTTGTTTTTGCTTTGAAGAAAAGTAAGCAGTTTGGTAAATGCTAGGGGTGAGAGCATGCCTGTAGCTTATCTTATGGTTGATGTTCCATGTATAAAGAATATATATGAAATCTTGTTGGGAGAAGGTAATTGGATCAAGCAAAATTATGAAAGTAGTTTGTATTTGGCCCTCATGAAAATACTCTTTCTCACAAGGTGTTACATTGAGCTACTCCATGAAGAACCCAATGTGAAATAATCTTATTGACATCCATATTGGATCTTTCTCTGGTGCAGATGACTATAGTTCCATGTGCTGTCCTAATAAATATTTATCAGTTCAGTTCAGTTGAGGATATGGATTTATTGAGGAAAAATTGATGAAATAATTTATGGATTTTGTGTATAACACTGAAGGTCATACTGTTTTTTTAAATAAGTTCTTTATGAACTACACCATTTCACAATAACGGCTTTTAACAGTTTGTGGACTGGTCAGTTGAATAAGTAAAAGGCACAGTAATTCCTTTTTACAGTTACATTACAGTTTTAATGAGAAGCATTGATTTTTCTCTTAATACTAATGTGTTTAATGACCTTTCTAATGACATCTGTCACTATTGTTTCTTCTCAAATTCTGCTGGCATTTTCTTTCAGTTAAGCAAAGGATTTTAATTGCTTGTTGTGTTGTTAGAATGAGAATTAGTATTCTTTTAAAGTAGCATGAAGGCTTGTAGATGTCATATTCTGTTAAAAAGTAATTAGAAGCTGTATGATTTTTGATCTTCAGACAAGTTTTTGAAACTCTCCATTCCTTTGTCTTAAGAAAATATTTCATTGAATGCTACATGTGAAATTGGTTTTCCACGGTCAGTTTTTCCTTGATATTAAGTAGAGTTTGTGGATTTTGACATGGAAGAGTATGTTAAGGTAGTTTCTGACAATGTCTCTCTCAAGATTTTTGTGTCCTTAGCTTTTAATGGCACTATCTGAAGAAAGGATATATGAAGTAACTAAAACATTAATGTACCATGAATCACTAAAATATCTATATAGAGTTCAAAAAAGGTATTTTTCTCTTTGTGGTGACTTTTCTTTCAATTGTAGATAGAGCTTGTCTTGAAAAACTCTTTTTTTTTCTACTGTTGTCTTCTTCTATTGTTTTAATACTCTAAAACTTGCCTACTAAACACCAGTCTAACTTTAATTAACAGTGATTGTCAGCAAGCAGCAAAGCTTTTGGTTAGCTTTTAATTATTAATATAATAAAGGTTATGAGCGAGATTCAAAGAACGTGGCTCCAACACTCCTAAATGGTTTGCTGTCTTGCAAATACTTAGTTTTGTTTTCTAGTGACAAGGGACTGGTGATTACAAGTGAAGAGCAGGACGTGAATATTTTCATAAGCTGCTCAATCTCGATCAGTTAACAAAGATTATACACTATGTTTTTGATCTGCATTACAGGTAGCAACGTTGCTTAGTTGATCTGATCTAATTCAGGTGCAAAAATGAAGTACTCACCCACTTCAGGGTACTCCAAGCAGGCATGCTCTGATGTCATGCTCAGAGCTGCCACCCTACAAGACGGGACTTCGGGGTTACCATAACAACATCAGCCAGTCGTTGGCTGACACTACAACATTATTGCAGGAGCTTTGAGGGAGTATTAACCAAAATACAGTCACCATGCATTCTGCCTGCTTTGCTGGTTAAGAGTGTCTGTGCTGTGTAGAGATGCTTCATCTCCAGCATGTGTTCTCTGTACATGTATGATTGAAATGGCCACGTTTTTCTGAAGCTCTTTGGCATATCTATATAACATTTTGAAGTAGCACATTAGAGTATATGTGGCAAAACCCAGGATGCATTTCTGTAAAGTTACTCATATTTACTTATTTTCTACATTAAAAATGAATAAGGATAAACATTCAGAAAAGCTGAGCAGCTACCGAGGCATGTAGAAAAAGTTTCCTCTGAGTAGTCCTTTGCACATAGCATGAAGAGATCAGAATCAGGTTTTCTCTACTTATTTTTATAGCACATTTTGAAAAAATCCAAACCAGGAACTGGAAATGTTTGTTGTGCACATGCAGTGTGAATGAAAACAGGATATTTAATTAATTAGACCAGAGATTGTGTTTCATATAATAAAATAAGTCAGCTTGTGTTAAACAGGTTTCACAGTTCCCTAAAATAGAGGAAGCAAGCTTGCCAATAGCAGGAGCTAATGCTTCAGTACCTTTCATTTTGTACTCTGAAAAGAAAACCTCTTCTTAAGCTCATTCATTTTCCAGAGGGAATGTCGAATGCTGTGGCATATTGTCAGAGGTGCTTTATTGTCACCATTTACAAAGGTCACCTGAATTAATTGACTTCTTACCATACATATTGTTAAGCTATCCATTTCCTGACATATTTGGAAATGTGACAGACTTAAAGCCAGTGGCTATCTGTTGATGGTTCTTTCACAGTGTTTGTTTTTCAGAACACAGTAGGTCTAAAATTACAAGTAAATTATTACATTGGTACAAAGGAACAGAATCTTTATGATGTTCTCCAGAGTTCACAGGAGTGAGGGGGCTGAAGGGAGAAAAAGGGGTAGGAGAAACAATCAAAATACTGAGGTATTTTTAATACAGATGTAGTACTCTAAAAAGCAAACAAAAGCATACGGGAAGATGCAGATTGTATTTTTTTCCCTTTCAAACATGCATTAGAGGGCTAGCCTGTCTTTTTCATGGTGTAAAGTAAAATCTATATCTGTATTTCACTGATGCACAAATCACAGATCCATGCTGATGCACTTTACTGAATGTGTTTTCATCTGAAAGGATACTGAGGTACTCTGATACTGCATGGGGGAAATGACATACACATCCATAAGCACAAGCACATTAGACAACTGTAGTGCTAGCCTGGAATTTTAAGTTGATTGAATTGGTTAAATAGAAAACCACTGATATTTTTCTAGCCCCCTGCATTTGCTGCCTTCTCCTTCATCCTGTGTTGGGTTCTCTTTCTCATCAGCAGTGCTGGGCAAAAACTCCAGCTAGACATGTGAAAACAAAGACATGGAAAGCAAAGACGAACAGTTCTGAGCCTTGCTATACTAAAACAGGCAAAGCTTTTATAGTGATGGATTTAAACACTCTCCTTCCATATAAATAGAGGCACCCTGCTGAGATCCTGTTAATTACCAAAGAAGATTAGAACTCCTCTGCTTAATGTGATCCTTTTTACCTAACGTGTCAGTTCCAGCTGCATCAGTAATCAGACGTTCACACTGTCCCTTCTGACTGGAAAGGGGATGCTTTTAAGCGAAGTCATTTGCCACAATCCCTAAGATGTAGCTTGGCAGAAATTCAATAACTGTTTGTGATATGCTCATTCAGCCTCATTGCTAAGTGGTTTTTAGGTCTTGACATAAACAGCATTTCCCTTAATCCTAGCCCTGGAGAGAATAAAGGAGGCTGTCCTGTATCTTGTTTTATTGGTTTCAAAACACAGAGCAAGTGTTTAATTTGATATTGCCTCTGAATCATCAGTGGAAACATTTTCCTTTTATATTTTTTTATCCTTTGATGTTCTTTCAAGATAACAAATGCACAAATCTGATACTATTGCAAGCATATTTAGATCATCTCTGGCATAAAAAGCATATTGCATTTGCATTTCTGTTCAGAAAGTAATGTGAAAATACACTAATAAAATAACTTTACAAAAAGAAGAAAGGGGAAAGAGTCTGGAAGTTAAGACAAAAAGTCAGGGTAAAATTGAAAATAAAGAGGAACTTACCCTATAATAAGAGTAGTTTCAGAGCTGGAGGAGTTCTTGCATCTCAGTAATTTTGAATCCTTAGTTCAGGTAGCGACATACTTGTATTAAAGCCAGAGTCCGTATAGATGAGCACGCATGTATGTATGGGTGTGCATGCGTGTGTAACAGTCTATGATACAAAGATCTATCTATTGATATCCTACAGCACGAGAGACTGGCTGCGCTGCCAGCTGAGATCCTTTGCGTTTGCCAGGCGCTGTTGCTGCCCGGCTGTCTGAGGCTCGCAATCCAGCGGAGGGAGAAGCGGGGGGAGCGAGAGCAGCTCGCTAGCTGCTCTCATTTCTCCTCGTTTCCATGGTGGTCAGCGGTGCAGGGCTCGGGCGCTCGGCTGTCACACGGGCACGGCGCTGCTGCTCGCGGTCAGTGACAGCGGAGCCCGGAGCGGAGCCGCTGCCCGGCGTGCCCAGATGCGCGCAGCTGGCGCGGCTGCGCGGCCGTGGGAAGATGTCTGTGCGTGGCACCGCCGCGGCTCGGGCACGGGGACGCGGAACGGCCTGCGCACCGCCCAGAGACCGCTTCCCGTTTGTGCCAGCTACAGGGCATGCTTTCTGTCTGCACGGAACAGATTGGGAGGGCCACATTTTCTCCCCCCCCACCCCCCTTTTTTATTTTATTTTTTTTTTTTTTTTTTTTTTTTTTTTTTTTTTTTTTTTTTTCCTTTAAGGGCTGTTATCTGTGCTCAGAACAACTTATCAGAGATCACTGAAGTTCTGCAAAGGCTGCTGTAGTTCAGAAGATACTGTATGGTGAAACCATTCAGGAAAAATGTATTGTGCCTTGCCTCCAGTTTAGGTGCCTCTTTTTTTTTTTAAGACAGGAAAAGATTTTACATATTCTTCCTATTTCAAATTTTGTCAAATATTATATTTTACTACTGTGCTTATCAATAGAAAGTAAGAGAAATAATACATCTTCCTGAGAAATAAAATTTCAAAATGAACTGTGAAAGGCGTTGGTTAAATAAAAATTCAGTTTCTCTCAATCTCTCTCTGCTTGAGTCTGTATTTTATGGCCATCCAATTATATGAACAATAGGATGCCCCGATTTTTCCTTCCCTTTCTTTCTTCATTCTCCCTTTATGCCATGCTCTTTGGTGAATGATTTATTTTTTCCCTATTTATTCTGTGTCCATGACCAAAGAGCATACAAACTATCAAGGTTTTAAAATCTCTAGAATAATTTGTGATTATCATCACCCCATCTCCTAGATGTACAGAACAATAAATGAGATAGATGTTGTTAGGAAAAGGTTTTTTATCATATATACTGTTTATATAAAAGAAATTACTTTATAATAGGAGATGATTAATAGTGAAGCACAAAGAATTGGTTATCAACAGGTCAAAAAGAAGAAAATGTTGGATCTCTCGCATGAATTCAGTCCCACAGCCCTGAGCAAGTCAGGCCACCCTCTAGTGGACTGAAGTGAGATTGGTTCTCATTTCACACTCATCTGCTTTGAAGAAAGGCTCAAGATCTTGTCTAATAAGAGTATGAAAAATTTCTGAAGATTAGTGAATGGCGTGAATTAGTGTACTTTTTGCAACAGCAATAACACCAAAATTTTACAATAAAATGGTTGCTATTTTATGAATACTGAGTCTTATCTCAATTCACTTTGAGTCAGACCTTGGACTGCATTATTTTTGTTTTTATTTGGTAAGAAAATAATTTTATTCTTCATAAAATCACTGATTATGAAAAGTGAATTAAATTAATGCCACTATTCTGAATAAATTGGAGGTTGTTATAATTAGAGCAAATTTTACAAAACTACTTCTGTTAGACTCGCTGATAATTACACTGTGGCTCTATTAAAGCAGTCTTTTCCTTCTGCCTCAAATTTTTGAATACTGCACTTAAGCTAACTACAGTGAACAAAGTGTTAATTTTTTTCAAAGACATGTGCTGTTCATTTTTCACTCATCCAAGTGACTGGGACTGTTTCATAGATGAAATAATAGCATTTACGTGACTGATTAAATGTGAATAGGTGAAATACTCTAGGTCAGGGAAGGGCCAAGTGGCCTTTTTACTTTCTCCCATTCTTTGTTATGGATATTCAAATTTTTTTTTAACCTAAGTTAAGGAGTTATAACAAAAAAGTCGGCCTTCCCCTTCTTTAGTTACCTTTCAGATTTTCTTGCCTGAGGTTGGGACAGGGAAAACTAAACCAGAAAGAGGTCACATCATCTTTCTGTATCCTCGGGGCTCATTGGTGAAACCTTGTCTCTCCTTTACCCCCCTGAGATGGCTCTTGGAGCCTCTGGTGTGGGTGATGTTCACCACCATGAGCTGCAAATGCAAGTCATTTTAAACTTCCAAGTCAACATATAAGCTTTCCCTGCTGCACAACATAATGTCCTGTGTTGGATGGGATGTTTTAAGTAAGTACAACCCAAAGTCAGAAGAGTAAAACTTCTTGCCATTGTAGATCCTGCAAGAAAAGTGGAAATCCTTCCAGATCTCAGCCATCTCCTACCTGTCCCCCACAAAAGATACAAACCTGTGCTACAGGGGTGGGATTGTGGGCAGAGTAAGAGACAAGAATCTTTCAAAAAGTTTGGACAAAGTTAAAAATGTTCTTTCAAAGACAACTAAAAACTGCTAGATCTCATATCTCATCCAGTGGAGAAGCAGTTGATCTGGAGAAAGGTAAATAGATAAGGACTAGCATTGCCCTGTGTGAAATCTTTCTTGAGTTTTGCCCCTCACCTCCTCATGAACTCACTGTCATTCATTCAAAATCTGGCTTTCTAATTAATATGAGAATCATGCAAAAACATATTCAGTGATTTGACATGTGAAATTAAGATTAGAGAAGTGCTTCATTTTGGTTGATTGGTATGGACTGTGTAATTAGAGGGCTAGATAATTAAATCAACTAAAGTATACTTGCATAAAGAAAGTGAGTTCTTATGATAGACTATATACGCAATTAGAGTACTTCCTTGATAGGCATACATTTACATATTAGTTAAATTATTATTAAATCATATTAAAATTCTGTTTTGTAAAAAAAGGTGAAGTAATTGAATTTCATGATTTAGGTAATGCTAAAGAATTTTTTTTTCAAACTATCTGCAGGAGAAAAGTATCTTTTATAATCAAAACAATTACGATTATTAAAGTTCATTAAGTTATTTTTCTGCTGATTTCACTATGATGCTTGGTGGTTTTAAAATAGCAATGTAATCAATTTTATGAAAATCATATATATAGCTTAATAGGTTACAGGATAGAAAAAAATTCTGTCAGACTGATGGAGAGACAATGAAATTAATGCAGACTAACTCCAGCTATTTATTTAGCATTCATTTTATCTGATTACTGAGTGCACATTAAATAAACTAAGTAATTATTTGTTTGTAATGGACAATAAACACAATCCATAAACCCCTTAGTTATTAAAATGCAATGATTCTGTGTCTGCATTTTTCTCAAAATTGGAAGATGATTTCAAAACTTTTTCCCCTTTTCATTATGTAGAAAGGCTGAGCATCCTTGGACCTCCATACCCTTTTTTGTGGTTGAGGATTAACCATGACCATTTCTAGTGTTTTCAGTCTGTAGGAACACAGCTCTGTTTAGAATGCAGCAAGTGTAGTTAAAAACTACTAATAAATACTATGCAGTTACAGTAAAAATCCCACAAGTACTTCATTTAAATTCTAAGATGACACACTTTATATCAGAAATTGGCAATTAATTTTTTTTAAAGTGTGCATTTAAACAGATTATGTCCATGTGTAAAAGAGAACACTTTTGGAACAGCTTTGTCACTTATGACTATACTTGCTCCTAACCTGGTTTCTGAGGCACCATGACTACAAGGAGGAGGCTCAGTGGTGGCTTTTCTCACTTTCTTCTTGTAGCCCATAGAGTAAAAAAAGAGGTGAACTGGTGGGGTTTTTTTTTTGACAGATTAGTCCTCACCAGTTCTGCAAAGCACACCCTTTTTATATCTTCCATGTGGTTTGTGAGGAGGTATTCCTTTCTGAGTGAAGGTCAGTTTCAAAGAAATCTGTGTTGTGGTGTCATCAGTAAATTTATTAATCTACTTATTAATTATAGCTGGTTGTCATTGTGTGATTTGCCTGGAAGAGAGAAAAAAGAACCACCACTTCATGTAACCCTGTTCTGACAGCATATTCAGTGCAATGTCATCAACCTGACATAGTAATGTACATTTTTAGATATTCTGGCATGACTATTGATGTTTTCCTAAAAGGGCTATGCTCCCCTACAGACTAATTTTTATTAATGTGTATCTTTCCAAAATTGAATCATTTTTTTCAGTGATAAACAAAAGCAACATTTCTGGCTCTTGTTCTTTGTCTTTTTTGAAGATGAAGGGCTTGTTGCCAACAATGAATCCAAATTTCTAGAGTTGCACTTCGTAATGGAAAATGCTGTATCAGATTACTTAACCTGCTATGAAATTTCTTTTATCAGATCTGAGTGTTAGTGTTGATACAATAGAGCAGAAGCAGATGGAAACAAATCTGTAAAGAATTTCACATAAAGGAAAAATTCACATGTACACAAAGCCTCAGTTAGTTCTTTAAATGCTATGTAGGTAGTAGGTGCTACATGACTTGGCAAAATCTGGAAGTGCATAGTAAAGAGCCTTATAGTACAGGCAAATTCAGTCATGTGTGATGGGGTTGAATGAAAGCAGGGGTGAGGAGCTGATCTTGGTGATCAAGGAGATATTTCCTGTTCCAGAAAACTTGCCTATTCATGTAGCAACTGTTTTCTACGAAACAAAAGAGATGAGATCCCAGGAAAATCTATAATCTCTTTCCTCGTTATAGGTCCCAAAGCCATAGTCAGCCTTCTGCAGGAGTGGCTTGAGGTCTGAAAAACCTTAACAACTTTTATCCCTACTGGGTCCAACATAGGGTGATACCTGAGTTCTTCTAATTTTCATCCTTGACCCTATTTTAATAGGCAAGAATCCCTGGCATACCAGTATCTGCAGAAGGCTGGAAGTGAGTCATGCATAGCAACCACAACCTTGCTGCATCACATGGGATCCTTAATGAAGACAGAGTAGTGAAAAGCAGCTAGACAATCTTTATATGCAGCTGGATAAGGCAGATGAAATATCTGTGAAGCAATTTTCAAGCTCCGTGTATATGTTTAAAAATTGATTTCGTCTCAGTAAGTTTATGTCTTACTTATTGTGACATCTCAGGTTTTGTAGCTTTCATTAATTGGATATAACTTATTGGAATCTTCTCTATGGTGGATCTTTAGGGCTGAGATACCCTTGTTGATTTCTTAAGGATCTGCTTGCTTGCAATCCTTGTTTGCGGGATCCCGAATGCGCGTGGAATACAGCAGTTCATGTCACAGCTCTTGGAGCTGATCTGTGTCTAAGGCTGATGAAGAAACTAGTGGCAGTAATGATTTGAATGTAAGGCCTAGAATTTCCATCCTGATGTCAATTTGTTGTAATTGAATGGTGATAGTTCTTGAAATGTCCGTCCTTATAGAGAAGCCATTTTCCTTTTCTTTGCTCATATCTATTTGCCTTTCTATGGAACATTAACTGATATTTTATCTGAAACAGGCTTGTACTTTTGCTGTTGACACTGTGTGGTGTGGCAAATAGTATGTCATCAGTGAAAGGGAACCTCCTTCCCCCAGTAATAATTTTATTTTAAATTTAGCCATCTTTGTGGCAATAAATGTGATATATATATAGTGTGTGTTTCTCAAGGGCAGAACTTCAGACTTGTATTTCTTAACTTTTTTGATGAAACTAAACAAACTATTTTTGTTGCATTTTATTGTGGTTTAATATTAAAATGGGTGGATAACAATAGAAATTCTAAATTATCTGCTTTTCATAACTATTTGCACAAGAGCTGTATTGGTGATTTAGAAAACTTTAGAGTCACTAAGCTAAATATTAGAACTAGAATGTCATTTTGCTTTTAGTTGCTTTTACTCTGAGACTGACAGAAGTATCAGTTATTTTCCCATGCCATCAATAGCATGAATTTCTCCTGGAGATGACGAGAAACAGCACAGATAAGTGCAGTGTGTGCTCAGAATAAAAGTACACTAAACTATGGGCGTGTAATGGGTACCTAAGTGAAGTCTTTAGTAGTTTAGTNATAAAGTACACTAAACTATGGGCGTGTAATGGGTACCTAAGTGAAGTCTTTAGTAGTTTAGTTATGCAATTTCATTTGTTTTCAACTTGCAGATCTAGAATATTAATTAAAAGGTCACTGGAATATACAACATCCAAACTGATTAAAACCCAAATAATTTAACTAGGTATGCAGTAAATGTCTTCCTTCTCATCTCTAGTTTCACTGCCAAAAACTGTACACATGAAATATTTTTATTTCAATGTAAAGCTATCTTTAAATCAATAAGCTGGGGGTAGAAAGGATCATGTACACCATGACTTACTGGAAGAGGAGTTGTTTCAGAGGCTTTCACATAGTTTCCATTACTAAGGAAACCACTTATTTTGTCTGTGCATGTTTTGAATAGATCTCTCATTTGAAGTCTGGTGCTCAGACACAGGATTGCATTATAGCACTGAGAAAGAGGTAAAGGAAACAAAAGAGGCATAAAACTACACAATCTTTAAGGAATATACTGTTATTGTATTACATGCTTATGAAAGTGTACATATTTAGATATATTTGAGAGATGTCTACATATGTATGCATTTTGATTATTTTGTTCCTACAAAAAGCAATGTGAAAATATTAATAAATTAGGCAGGGAAAGCAGATCTTGTTACTTCCTGTAATTTGCATGCCTCTTTTGTAAGGACATTTGAAAAAATCTGGTGTTCCATTTAGCTCGCAACAAGTATGAGTCCTGATTTTCATTTCCTGAAGCAAAGCATAGTATGAGGTCGAAATAGAAAGAAATCTCTATCCATGGTTTTAGATAAAACAAGGCTGCAAGGATGGCTCTGCATTCAACAGCTGATCAAACCTTTGCTTAGAAAGTGAGTCTTTTTTGGTAAAATTCTTGATGGAGTGTAAGACCTGACTGCAAATACACACGCAGCCATAATTATACATATGTTATAGCTGTGTCAGCACATTTTCCCCACATGAATAGCACATATATTCTCTGCTGATCAAACACTGGTATTAACAAACAATTGAATTAATAACCAATGATGTATGCTCAGCTCATATGCTCAGAAACAAAAGGTTGCCTTAGTACAGCCAGATGAATCTGGTTTGATATGATTAAAGTATAAGTATTTAAATAACTTGGAGCTGATTTCAAAGTATCCTCAAAGATGAGAATTGTTCACAAATACGTTCAAAGCATCAGAGAAATGTAGAAATATGGAAGATTACCAGAGATTTGTAGGGGAATTAAGTTTCTGCTAATAAATGTTATTATTCAACATGTTGTATTATATGTATTAGTTTATCAGTTAATTTTTTTGCCAAGCCAGATATTTCTATCCTGAAGACAAAGATGGAAATTCCCATTTTTAATGGTTACAAAGCCCTGGGCTCTGTAGGGTCATGTGACAAGAAAACCTGTACTATAGAAAATTAATTTCCCCTATGTTTTGTGTGTGTTAATGCCATATTTTGAAATTAAGGAACTCAAATCATCAGTTATTTCTATCTGATATGTCTGATGAATAATTATTTGTAATATATGTTGCATAGTTCATAGCCATTTTGGGTGAAAAAAGTTTACTTTTAAACTCAAAGGGATTTATGAGTGTGTTTGTGTGCACAATTAATAAGCAGCCTGTCCCTATAGATTTTTTGCTGTAAGTCCTTGACTGTTAAATGCATGGGAAAATGACAACTGTGGTAAAGCTGACATGCCCTTGTCTTGACTTAGTTGAATACTTTTGGGTGAAGCAAAATAAGATTGCATAGAGATATCAGAACTCATTTGTCTTGGCTAAGAAATACCAATTTTTAATATTTCAGAATATTTGTGTTATTTCAATACTTTAGTGGCTATGTTTGCTTTCTACTGTTGAATTGTAAGAATTCACAACATGTCTCAAGGAACAGTAAAAGCATAGATATTCATTATCCTTTAGTTTATGTCTGCAGCAAGAAATAAAATCTTCAGTGCTTGATAAAAATGACCATTTCCTTTATGGTGTAACTGGTGTGTTTCCAAGAGAGTGCATTCAGCCTCTAACTCCCATCAGTATTATCATAAAAGAAATGAAATCAATGTTTTATAATAAAATAACAGGGATAGGTACTTCCAGAGAAAGTTAACATCTGTTTTATAACAAGACTATTACCTGGTAAGGACCAGAACCATTTGATACTGAGAAATAATTAAGAGTTAATAATTTAATTGGGAATTCTAATTACCAGAGAAGAGGAACTAACATTTTGTAGAAATATAACTATTTGGCACTTGTGTAAAAGTATTATATAAAATGCAGTAGATAATATAAATTATTGTTTAGTGCCAAACAAATCTTTTGATGACATCACTGTGATGAGAAGGCAGAGGACAGGTTGAATGGGAGAAGGAGAGTGGTTTTCCCATAATAAGCAGCTCAGAGGAACATAGGAGTATCATTCAGAAAGGCTGCTTGAACTTTAATAATAGAAATGGGATTACACTCTAAGTAGTTGATGATGAAAGGTCATTTGGAGCCAATAAAATGTAATTCTGCTTTAAATTGTGGGCTTATTAGAAATAACTGAGAGGAAGAACACATCTCTGTATTAGGGTTGACCAAGAGGTAAGAGCTCACAAGGTGGCACAGCTGTGAAAAAAGGGAAATATGTCTGAGGATGCACCAGGATTGCTGTTCAGAGTTGTTCCAGGAGCAGTAAGGAACTGGCCACTTAGAATAATTAATTCAGTTATGATTTTTTTGTACTTGAAAATCATATGAACTCAAAATGGAACACATGCAATTAAATACTATTCAGGTGACAGCAGAGCCCACATTACAGAGGGGTTTATAAAACCTTGTCTTGTATAGTGTAGGAGAGTCAGGGGGAAAATAAGATTCCTGCTGATAAATACATCCTGCTGCTACATACTGAGGAAAAGGTAGCAGAAGAACAAAATTTGTGTGTGACTGTGATTAAATTTAAGTCTGGTTTTTTTTTTCCCCTGTGAGTCATCCCATCTTGGGATAAATTTCCAGTGGAAATAGTTTGGGTAGAAAATCAAAGCAAGAGCAACCCAAACCAACCACAACTCAGGTGAAATAAATCATTAGCCAAAACTCTTCAAAGATACTGATTGGTATATTTATAAAAGAGGTGTGTGCACAAATATCTGACTTCATGCCTACAGAAGAAGAAGCTAAATTTAACATTTTTGGAAGATCTTTCCAGTCCTTTTTTGCTTATCAAAGATTAAGCCTACTTATCAGATTCCTGTATAAATCCAGTCCTTATCTGTGTGTTCTAAAATCTATTAAATTCTCTTTGATAATTTCGAATTTTTGTGACACTGGGAATTTCTAACTCCTCAACTGGTGGGACTACTCATTTTTCAGTGTTAAAGCAACTTTTCTCAATATTTACCCAGGTAAGTATAAATAAAGCAAATATGAGTTTAGTATTTTACATTTACTTGCAATTATAAAGTAGTGGTTTACCTATCTCTGCATGAAAATAGTTCTGTAGTGGCACTACAGAAAGTTCAGAAGAACAAAAGGAAATAAATATCCATATTTAAGTCTTTTGTTTCCACTTTTCTAGACAGTTCTGGAAACAATAATCCTTTTGATAATACTTTCTAAAACAAATTGTCAGTCCTTAGATTTTATCCAAAATTTTGTTCCAATCTGCCACTTTTATCACTAAATAGAAGCCTCACTCAGCTGGTCAAGTATTCTCATCAGTTTCTTCTTCTGGCTGGTTTTTTGTTTTTTTGTTTTGTTTGGTTATCTGTTTTTTGTTTTTGTTTTTTTGGTTTTTTTTTTTTAAATTGTGACAGATGATATGAGTTCAGCTACAAGGAAGTAGCAAAAAAGCCTTAAATGCACAAAAAATTAATATAAGCCTGACTATTTTGTATGCAAAATCCTATAGCCCCAAAATTGTCTAACTTTTTTTAGTGTGATCTTTTTAGCACTCCTAATTTTGCTGACATCTACTTTTTCTTTGAGTACTGTAAGAAATAGCTGCAATAAATCCACTTTTTAGATACATCTGTATTTCTTCCTTGGGCCTTAGGTTGAATTTTTCTTTAGCTAATAGGCCATTCATATGTTCTGCCATCTCCTGAAGTGGCTTTAATAGGCAGGTACATTAACTCATTTCATATTTTTCTACAGAGAGATATTCATCAAGGTAACAAACTTGATGATGGAAGAGTGTATTCTTCTCATTACTGCTAATTCGAATGTTATGCCAAATAGGCTTTCAGGAACCAGAACACAGATAGTTATGGCCTTAATGAAATAGTAATAACATTCAGACTGGAAACCCAAGAAGTTAAAATGCATGGGTCGAAGAGGGAGAAATCAAACTGCTGATACATTCTCATATTTTCCTAACTGTCCTCTCAGGACACATATTTTTGTCATGGCTTCTGTTATGTCACATGGAGGATATTGAACTAAACATAAAGGAGACTCAATATTGCTATTTAAAAATGTGCCTCAGGAGTAACCTAAATGGTGAATTATTTGGTACATCAGGCAGGAGCACTAACTTTTGACCAGGAGAGGAAATTCTAGTAATTCCATTAATTTCACTAATCTCTCCTGAGACCGTCCTGGTTCTGGGTATGAGTGCAATTACTTTTGGAGAGAAGCCAAACTTCATTGCTGCCTACACTGCATTTAAAAGCCTTTAATTGAATATTCCTAACTGAGCTAATTATAAACTACCTTAGGCTTTGAATCTCCCTTTCCACAGATTCATCTTTCCCGTGCACAGTTTTTTTCCTGCCCTTTGTGGTTGTGCAAAGAAAATGCAATTGCTTTCTCTCACCCTGCCCCTAGTTTTTAGAAAAAGCAGTTCACCTTTCTTTTCTCTGAAGTCTTCCCCACTGACTGTTCTGGTTTTTGTCTTTGCTAGCTTCTGTCCAGAGGGATGCAGATTTCAGTCCTCTGCTTCCTCTTTCAAGGTGTCTTATGCATCACACACTTTCAAGGATGTCAGAGGCAAGTCTGTGTGAAATCTATTCCTTTCTTTGGCTGTGGCAGAGACTCCTGTAATCTTGGCTTAAACACTGATCTGAGGTGATCTGCCTTAGCAGGGCTCAACACATGGCCAGTGACCCTAGGACATTGCTGACAGCCAAAGACCTGCTTAATGGGCTCTGTTTCTGTGGATTTCCCTGTTCTGCAATGAAGCATGTTCATGGGGCAGGCACGAGGAACGCTGCTGGACAAGTGCTGCCCACCAATAGCTGCCCCTCTCTGTCCTGGGGGCAGCTGCTACAGCCCCATTTCTCAGTTCAAATCATGGAAAGGTAAAATCATGGATGTAGTCCATTTTTCTTATTTTTCGTGGAAAATAGATGGAGCAAGGTATATAAATTTTCATGGGGAAATGTTTTGGAAGCTTGTAAGACAAATCAGTTGAAATGTCTGTATTCTGGCTTTGATGAAGAGAAGAACTTTTACTTGGCATATACTAGTATGGCTTTTTCTTTGCCCATGAGAGGCACAACTGTACTCCAAGGGTTCTAGGGTGCTGATGGCACCAAATATTCATTGTCTCTCTAGAGAAGCCTTGACTGAGTCTCTGCCTTGACTAAATTTTGGTTTTAAAGAGCTTGAAGGCCTATGTTCATAATTTACTAAAACCCTATAAATATTTATTTAAAATTGGTCTGACATCTTCAGCGTATTTATGATCAACACCTATTTTGTGCTTTAAATAAGTGTTCTGCAGCTTGCTTTTTTTAAAGAAGTGAATCTAAAGGTCATGATCTTGACTAAGGAGCAATATGAATTATTATCTCTATTCTTTAGTTTTTATGGTTCTTCTGTGTCAACCTTAGTGGCAAAGGATTTTTAAAGCAAATCAAATAACAACAAATAAACCTTTTGTTTTTTTTTCCTCCCCTCTTCATATCTTAGGAGAGTTAACTCACTCAATTAAGTGAGTTCAATACCAGAAATGGGCAGGGTCCAAAAGGTCTGGAATTTAAAACCAAGTGTCCCAACATATAAGCTGTCTCTTGCACAGGTTTGTAACTGTGAATTACTAGCTTTGCCTGCATTAGTTTGGGCATAAATGTGTCACAACCTTTAAATAGTGTGATTAATCAACCCTTTCAGAAGAGCTCTAGTATTCGAGATCTCTATAATACATGGAAAATCTTTTTGTTCTGAGACCCATACTTCTATTATTTTATCTGTGTGTAATCCTGTGAATATTAAAATTTTCATAGACTTTTAAAAGGGTTTAATGAAAGAGAGAAACTGCTTTTAAACAATTAAATACTGTAGGTCTTTATTTTTAAAAGCATTCAATAGGCTCTATAAACACACACCTCACCTTTAATAACATGTAATTCTGTATTTCAGTAGTTCAGTGGGATAATGCACTGGCTCTCTGAAGAGTTTGTGGAAATGAAACATTTAGCATCAGCATCATGGAGCTTAAATGGAAGTTAATTTGCAGTTATTTATTGATAACATCTCAAGGAATCATAGAATCATTGTCATTTTCATTGACAAATCATTCCCAATCATACTTGTAGGGAACGAGATAGATGTTGTAGTAAAATGTTTTATATGATTGGGTTCAGAACCAAAATTGTAGAGAGAGAAATTTACTACTGGTTTTCTTGAAGCCATGAAAAATCTGAAATGGAGGCTTTCAGGGTAGCAATTACTGCATATGCTGTGACCCTTTTACCAAGGCCTATTGTAAACTCTATTTATATGCTTGGAAACCAAATTACCCATAAGCTATAGAAAACAAAAATAGTAAGGTACATATAAAACTCTGAGACATATAGAAGTAAAAACCCAGGCAAACTGTTGGTTTTGTTGAAGAGAATTTGTGAATTACTGATTTTATTGTGATCAGAAATTCACCTATAAGTTTAAGAAATATTATATACAAAGGTATTTTAGAAAGAAGAATAGAAGAAATAAGTTATTTTGAGATCTACAACTTATTAACATTAATTTTCTGTAATCATCCTGGATGGAATTTACTGTAATCCTGTTTCTGTCCTGCTGTTTTTCATATGTGTGCATCCATGAGTGTGTGTGTGATATGAATTTCTACTGAACTCTGTTTTAGACAATGTGAGTGTATCTGCAGATGAGATGATCCCAGTATTTAGCTGGAGTGTTAAATTAGCAAAGAACTCTGAAAATATTTTAAATTGTAATGGAAGAACATTTTGATTGGTATTTTGAACATTTTGAATGGAAGCAAAATTTTGATTGGTAAAACTGCCCTTGATTGCTATTTGTATAATTACCTGCAACACTAATAGCAAGGTGCATGCCATTAAAATAGAAATAAAAAAATATATTTTCATAAGGATGTCAGGTGGCTCAGGAGGAGATAAATTTGCTAAGTCTTAATCCTGGAATCCATTTCACACATTCACAACAGTACTTTACATGTAACAGGAGACTTGATTAAGAGCAAAATAAATTTATGTGCCAGGTACGGTTACCTTGTTATGCTTGAAGTTGTGTCCTCTACCTTCTCCCTTATTACTGTTGCATTTGTTGCCTGTTTCCTATGTTAGTATTTGGCACACATTGTCTGTTTTTTTCACTTATTCCAAATGAAGAAAATTGACATCCAGACTAAGAATATGTTCTGTTACCTCTTATATTTCTTTTGAAAACAGGAGTTAATTGTAACTGCTCCTTGTGTGTTTATCAGTTTTGAAGTAGTGCTGAGTTTGAGTGGGTTTGTGAGTTGTACAAATTTTGGCCTTCAAGAAAACACCACTTAGTCTTTTTAATAACTTTTCTGTATTGCCAAAAGGTTAATTGTGTCAGAACCTGTTTTCCATTCTCAAGTATGTAATAACTGTGGGACGTTTTCTCAGCTGCTACTTTGGAGATGGAGTTTGTTTCACAAGTCTCAGTCTACTGCCTTCTGTTCTCATTAAACTTTCATGATTTTTTAAAGCAGAAGTTTGTCTTTATACAAGTAAGTAATTAAGTCATAAATATTTGGACAAGCGACTTTATTGAATGATATATTTCTATATCAGCACGTATGCCTGCACTCTAATTTGACAAGATGGTCAATGCCTATTTCAGTGCTACAGAGTGGTGTTGCAGTATATTTCTTTTCTTCTGAAGGAAAGGCATATTTTTCCCCTGAACTTTCCTAATTGACCCAGTGGGCAATCACAATTACCATAAGCTCATATTGTGGAGTCTGGCTGAGTGAATAATTTAGATCTTCCCAACTCCTAAATACCTTTTGAAGAATTAAATTGGTATATTGTTTTTAACACTGAGTAGCAGTGACTTGGTATATGAAAAGCAACTCAAATTTGTTGCTTAGTTGTTCATTATTGATACTACTTATTCTTAGTTTGTATTACAATCCATTGATAAAACAACTGAAAGGAGAAGAGATGGAAAAGAGCTGCATGGTTCTGCCTCTCTGTCTCTCTCCCTGCTGAGTGTTCCTGTTGGACTGCATATGTGCATGCAGTCACTCACTCCCAGTATTTCAGGCAGTCCTTGGTCTGGTGGGTGCAGGTGGCAGTTCACAGAGGGACTGCCCAGAGCAGGAATGCATTGCTGGAAGCAAGGAAGATTAACAGTAATAACACAGAAAGGAAAATATGAAAACAATCTGGTCCTTTAAGAGGAGCAAGCTCTTACAGTCTGGTACTGGGCTGTAAAACAACCTTTGCAGATTAACTCCCTGGCTGCAGTTTTTCCAACCTTCTGCCATCAGCAGCTGCATTCCCACCCCCTGCACAGGCTCTTCTCTCTGACCCTTTGCTTAGCCCTGTCAGGATCGTGGCAACAGGTGAATGATGATCTACGTTCTCAGCATCCTGAACAGCGCAGTGAGCGATGGATCGAACAAGTGCTGCAGCCAGGAGAAGATAAAGGCTAATAGCAAAGAGGAGATTATGGCAGTCAGCTGTTAGACAGGCTGAGGGTGGTGGAGGACTACTGGGTGATGCCTCTGGATCCAGCAGGCTGATGTGTCTGTGCTACATCGGTTGAAAGAAGCACATCCTCCCTTCTGGGCTTGTTTCTGCCCTCATGCTGACTGTTGGCAGAACCTGAATGATACACTAGATAGGGGTGCCAATATGGAGCCACACTTTTTTCCACTCTTAGATTAGTTTAATTCAGATCAGTGCTACTGAACTTCATCTTGAACTGTGGCCTAATTTGGAGGCAATAGGAAATATTTCTCTGAGTGCAAAAATAAAGGCTGGAAAACTGGCTGATAGAAAACAATGTGAAAGTCAGATTAAAAAGTCAGAGAAGGAAGGGTAAGTGAAACAAAAAGTGTGTAGTACAAAGTCCAATTAGGAACTGATATGATTTTTCTGTTGTAAGCTGGGAGTTATAATTGAAAGTGTCAGAGGAAGAGCGAGATCTGGCTTTATTAGTCTCAGGGTGACTAAAGCCATAAGTGTGACACAGCAATGAAAAAAGACAAGTGTAAAGACATATCAGGATGTATTACAGCATTTTTAGAAGTGGAAAGAAAATATTGAAGGCAATGTACATGGTACTGGTGGGATCTGAAATTCTGTTTGTAGTTTAGGTCACATATGATTAAAACATGAATTCTAAAAGGAAGAAGTGCAAGGTGGGTAGCTAGAGTTGAGGAAATAGAGATTCTGTATCAGGTATTATTAGGAATTATGTCTCCTTGTAGAATAAAAAAATGCACTCTTTTTATTCTAATCAAAGAGAAATGCACTGGCAAAGTGAGAATGTGTTTAAGCTGTAGAACAATGTTAGCAGAAGAACAAATGTGTATTTGCTGGCAGTGATGTCTTGTTTCGTAGAAATGAGGGACAATAACCATCTGGGAGTAAAATTCTAGATTAATCAGTAAGTGTGCTGGGTAGCTTCTTTCTCCTAGTACTGCGAAACAGCTTGATATTTTTGTCACATGGAACATATAAAATACATAATTCTAAAGGCTGGAAATTAGACAGAAAATAAAGGCTCTTTCTTTCTGACTTAAAAAGATTTTAATCTCCTCCCACCCTATACTAGAAATGTTAGAGGGTAGAGGTGAATTGGGAGGAACTAGGAACATGCCTCTTTCATGGAGGAAAGAAATTGGATATCGTTACTAATATTTAGTGAGGCTGAGGTTTTTTTCCTAAGACGTAAAGGACAGGTTTTCTAAGTGAAAGTTGTGTATTAATGTAATTCCTCCCTGAGGCCTTCAAAGCCCCAAAAGTCAGGCTGTACAGGGATACCTATAATGAAAAATGTAGCCCCCTTTAAGGGCTGTAAACAAATAAAAATATTCAATTTTTTCAGAAGTTCATAGCATTTATGCAACTTATAACACAAACAATATGTGTTTCCTTTAATAATTAATAACACTAACTAATAAATTACAATAAAAATATATAGAAGAGCATATTCCTTTGGATATTTTCTGCTTTTTTTGATTTGTTTACACCTCTATACACAGAATAAGTATTTTCTATAGATATCTTTCTATAAATATTTTTTACTATTGGTGATAGAGACATTGGCATTTTTCTTTTAGAAGAAAGGTGACATAGAAGTGTTCACTAAATGGCTTCCTCCCATAGGTATGTGGCCTGTTGCTTTCAGAGAAATTACCAGCTTAAAGAATATATATATCTGAAATACATAAATTCCTCTAAAAATTTCCTTGAAAAAATAAAGATGCTTTTCATGCTTTTCTAAGTTTCAGTTTCAGCCAAAGCCCACATACTCTGTTTTCTTTATAATAAAAATATGCTTCTCACACTTATTTTTGTAACTGTACACTCATTCCAATAAGCCTCATTGTGTCTTTGTTACACCATCTTTGCAGTGAAAAGTGTATTAAATAGGTTTATAGCCAACTCAGATATGGCTGTCAATACATATGAAAGTTTTATATTTCCATAGTTGTTAATCACATCCCGTTCTTCTTTCTGTTTAATAGTAAGGAAGTTGAATGCATCGGTTCTCTGAGCACTCTGTATGTGAATAGTTTTGTGCACAAAAAAGGAATAATGCTTGATTTTATCTCTCCCTAACTCCACAAGGCCCTTAGGCTCAATTCAAGAAGGTATTCTAGCCAAGAGAGCCCTTTAGCACCATCCTTAAATGCTTTGCTGAAGCACGGCCAGTTAGAGCAGCTTGCTGACATTTCCTGTCGTGGGCAATATCCTACTCTTACACTCATCTGCCTTCTCTGCAGCTGATGGGTTTGCTTAATGCAGGCACTGCTACACATCTAGATGCATTTAGGAGTCTTTTGCAAAGCACATCCTTTATCTCATAGCCTTTCATGCTTTCTTTAGTTGGTTCAGGGGCCCCAGTTTTCATTCTGGACCTCAATGGTTACAGAGTATTAACCATTTATTACTAGGTAGTAATTTAAAGTATGAGTGTGTAGGTATAATGGGACTGGGTGACCAAGGCTGTTTTAATATTTTCCACTTGCTAATTTAATGGGTTTAAATCTGTAAAACTCTTGGCAGCACAGTGAAGTTAGTTTATGATGAGCATTAGTTTATGTTAAGTATTCAAAACCTTTGAGCTAATTGTTTAATTAAACATCAATGCTGGACAATATTGAGTCTCAGGAGGTTAGACAGAGAGGTGGGTCTATTCCAGAGTGAGGTCTTAACTCTCAAATCCATAGTGAGGATAAAAAATAATGTTGATTGTAATGCCTGTGTATAGTATAATAAACCCTTTGTATACATTTTAAGGGTTTTTTTATAAGCAAAAAATTGATATTATAACTATCTGTGGATAGAGACTTGAGGCCTGGTCTTGGGATCAATTTAACCATATTAATATTTGTGTAGTGTTGAGCCTTTGTTTTGCAAGTGTTGTCAGCACTGTGCCTATCACTCTTAATTGTTAAAGAGATTTTGGTTCATTTGATTAAGAAGCTAAAACTATGTTACGCCACAAATTCAATTAAAAGTTTGTTAATAACATTTTATTTTAATCCTATTTTTCACTTGTGAACATTTTCTTGCTTGTTTCTCTTAAAAAGAGTATTATGCTGAAATAGGTGAGAAAGTCAGTGTGTTCACAGTGATTTTCTTACCTTTTAAATTTTCTGTGTTCACAAATGTTGTATGATGTGTAAGTGGCATTCAATTATAACAATAGTATTTTCATTAATATTAAGTAAGGAATGAAGGTAATTATATGGATTTCAATATAGTGGAAGAAATATGGGCTTTATTAGAACAAGTTGGTTCAGTCTTTCAACAATGATGGACTTTCTTTCCATGTTCTTTGTCCTTTTTGTTTTGTCTTCATCTGTTGCAACACTGTAGATATAGGCGTATTGACTGTGGCTGTAGACATAAAGTAATTTAATTTGGTCATTATAATTTTACTAATTTTTCCGCTTCTAGTGTTTCTATTGCTCTTCAGTTTGAGAAATTTGCATTCTCAGTTTCTGAAAGGCCCTTTTGGCCACCACATCAAACCATTTATTTTATTCCATAAACTCATGTGATGCTTTGAATGTGATACATTTCCATAAAGTGTTCTGCTAGTACTGATCATTCTATCAGAAAAAGTAAAGCCCCAGTGATTGGACTCTTAACCCTTAAGTGTTACATTGTAAATTAATTTTGTTATGTGCTTGTGTCATTATAACCCAGGGGGAAGCTCAGCCCCACACAACTGCTTGCTCACTTACCTTGCAGTGAGATGAGGGAGAGAACCAGATGGGTAAAGGTGAGAAAACTCATGAGGTGAGATAAAAGCAGTTTCACAGGTAAAGGGAAAACCATGCACGTAAGCAAAAAAACCAAGGGATTACCTCACCACTACTCATTGGTGGGCAGGTGTTCAGGAAAGGTGGGCATCCCCAGGAAAGCAGATCTCCATCATGCACGACAGTGCCTGGGGAAGACAAGACGCTCTGAATGTCCCCACCTTCCTTCTTCTTCAACACTGAATGGTCTGGGATATCCCTGTGGTCACTTGGGGTCAGGTGTCCTGGCTGTGTCCCCTCCACATGCACCCCCAGCCTCCTCACTGCTGGGGTGGGGTGAGCGGCAGAAAAGGCCTTGGCTGTGTAAGCTCTGCTCAGCAATAGCTGGAACATCCCTGTGTTATCAGCAGTTTCCAGGACTAGTCCAGAACACAGCTCCATACAAGCTACTGTGGAGAAAGTTAACTGTGTCCCAGGGAAAACCAGCAGAGTATGTGAGAAAGCAATATTCTAATAGAAGGACAAGCTTTTAGCTTGTGTCATAATGACTGGAAGTGAAGTTTGATTTAGCTTCAGGAATGCTGGCCTATATACCTTTGCCCATTGCTATGGGAAAGAGGTCTCCAATGAATACTAAATTTTTTGTAGAATGTCTGCACAACTTCCACATGTAAAATTTTATAGCGGTGTTTTCATTAGTTGTGTTTCCTTTGAAAGTAAAACGACTGAAAATTGCTTATGACTAGGGTGACATCATGAATTAGAAAGGACATGAATTTAATCTTTTGTAGAGACAGCTGTGTCTGGTATTTTAATATGGTTTTGAAGAGAAACAAAGGTAGGCTAATTAATGTGTTTATGTAAATTCTACAGATGACAGTGTTTAGCTACAGTCAGTTTTTTACCATGGAAGCAAACGATAGTTGTCCTGTCCATGTCTGTTGCAATGATTTAGGGCCTACCCAAACATATAATTAAAAACCTGAATGCTGTGGTTGCTAAAGACAAAAGCAATTAAAAAATAGACTGATAAGAAGAAGCTTCTGACAAAATAATTTTATACTAAACAAAGAAAGAAAGATTTCTGTTCAGGTGGTGCTAAGAAATTGAATTGCAAAACACAGTGCCACCTTATTATGACCATGAAACAATAAATTTTGTTCTACGGCAACTGAACAAAATTCCTGCGTTTGATAACACTGGCAAATACGGATGTGCCACTGAGAAGCATACTTTGCTTTATGGAAGTGGTGAAAAGCTTTGTCTACTTTTTCAAAGGTCTTGCCATACTATTTTGATTTCACATTTCTAGCAGGGGTAGTAACAGAAGCTGAGCCAGGGGGAATAAGAACTCAGGGACCACCTGCATTATTGCTACCATGTTCAGCAGACTTAGAGCATTAGTCAAAGCTCTTTATGCTCACTGTGTTATGTGCCAGCTGTTGTTCATATCTTAATTAATTTGTACCTTTAAATTTTGAATCTGTAACACAGAAATAATAATTTCTTCCATTTTGCTCTGCAAATTGGTAGTAAGATGCCTAAAATTTTAAGCATTCCTAATTATATTATTATGGTCTAGCTTTTATAAAAATCCATGCTAAATGCTTTGTCATAAAGAGTTATACAGTGGGAGAAAAATATGAAATCTGATGTGAAACCTAAAATGAAATCTAAAATATGACGTCTATGTAGTTCTAACTGAGTTTCTGTGGCCTCTTTTTTCTCTTTCATTAGTATTCAAATGGAAAAAAGAGGCCACAGAAACTCAGTAAAGGCAAGCAAATGCTCAGAAAATGGAGTTTAGCAAATACAGTAAGAGAAATTATGTTATGGATTTCTTGACAGAATATTTATACCATAAAAACAATTATATAAAAGATTAAGAGAGAGGAAATAATTTTTAATACACATACTTTGGGGCAAGTATGATAAAATTCCAACCAAATAAATATTTTTTAATGTTTTTCAAATGGCTATATTGCATTGCTAAGCAGCTTGTCTTAGAAAATACCAAAGGGAGATCAGTAACTCTCCATGTCTCTTACAACAGAGGTAATCACTAGGTTTTATTTTGTTCCTAGATGTACCCTCCGCTTAGGAAATCTTTCTAAGAATGATCTCAACTACTTATATTTAGTTGTGGGATGTCTTTCATCACAAGGCATCATGTCTGAATTTATTGCAGTTATTTGGTTACTTTGCCAATACTCCAGACTTAATATCCTATTTTTACTTTCTTATCCTATTTTACATTCCAAAATTCTTCAAAACACATAGCACAATTCAGTATTGTTTAAGACAAGAACCAGCTTTTCCATCTGGGTGAGTTATGATTTTTTTCCTTGAAAATTGAAAAACATTGCTGTTAAACTGGTGTGGGGAACCGCTGACTTAAAGATAGTTTACTGGAGGCCAGTGAAGCTCTCCACTGTATGTAGTTAAATGTGCATTTAGGCTGACTTTGTGTCACTACAAGTAGGAGTTTGGCTGTTGGGTTTTTCTTGTAACAGTGACATGGTAGCTGCAATGCATTACTTTTTCCGGACAGAGGGATCAGTGTCACTGGGACAGCCTTGGGTGTGAAGCACTTCGGTTGCCAGTTGAAATTAGACCAAAGAAAGAAACAAATATGAAAACTTGCGATAAGATGAAATTTTCTTTTGCAGAGTGTTACATTTTTATGAAGTGAAAAATCAATATGTAGAGGAACATTAATTTTATTGCATGCTAAAACTTTAATGGAGTGAGAGAGCTTGGCTTAATGCAGCCTTTGTTGGAATAAAGACAGTTGGGATGAGTCTGCTCCAGTCCTCAGAGCTGCTTCTTTCCCAGGTGTGCCATATTTAGGTTTTGCCTATTACTGCAAATTACCACTTCATTGATTCTTGCTGATACTAAAGATCTATAGATGACATCTCATTTCACTCTAAAATTGAAATGCCTTTAGATCACTTTACATCAGAAGATGTAAAGATAAGTTTTGGATACTCAGTGTGACATTATAAAGTAGAATTTAAGGGTTTAAAACATCTTTAGATTTTAATAATGTAGTTATTCACTTTCCTTATTTCTTGAAATCCAAAATTCTTTAATTAGGTATGAGACCAGTCATATAGTGAGTCACTGTGTGGTAATTGTCATAGTTGAATAAACCATGTGTTTTCTATCTGCTAGACTGTGTTGCTTGGACCTGGCTTTGTAACAGATAATTTGCAATTTATCTGCTATACAGGGTCTGTTCCACAGGTAATTGCTGTTGTATATTTTTCATTCCTATGTGCCATGAGAGACCTCTAGAACTCTACACAAATTAGAAATCTTTCTGATACTTTTAGCAGCTTGAACTATTAAACAGAACAGTGAAATGGCAATTTTAAGACTTTAGTTGACAAACAAGATTGATAAAATATTTAAATGAAAAAAAGCTAATTTGGCCTTATGTATCTAACAGTATATTCTTCTTTAAGAGGAAAAAATAGTAGTTAAATTATTAATTGTATCTAAGAATTCTCAACTCCTTATTTTGTATGAATTCACTTAATTTGATTTTGGCTTTGGTAAGTAGTAAAAGTATATACAAACTGCATAAAAGGTTTGTCCTTGTGTTATTTCCAAAGCAAATATTCCTGTGTAATATCAGATGTCCGTTTGTATGTATAGATGAGAAATGTAGATCTTGATTCCTACAGTTGTATGTCTAGTAATTCTGTATTTATTCTTTAAAATAGCATGTATATACTTGCTGATACACAACAAAACTAAGTCATCAACTTTTTAATAATTCAGGATTAATTGCTACAGTTGTTATAATTTCATTAAATGAACCATAGAAAACAGGACTGCCTGATGCCTGAGTTGCTTCTAATATAGCTACCTCTCATCAATGAAGAACCAGCTTTATCTAAATTATATCTGACAGTTTTCTGCCTAACCCAGACTTAATAGCTTTCAGTTACTGAGTGGTTTAAGCTAGAACATATTTCTTGAATTAACTTCTGTGATAGCATGGGAGTCAGTAGCAAAAGTCTAATGTCATTAAGTTGTGGATTTTTTTTTTTTTAACCATGATGTCTCTTTTCAAACTATGCTACTGACATTTAGGAGTGAGATTGCACTTTTTCCATAATAAGAGTCAAAGACAAAAAGAAAACTGTTTTTACAAAATCTGTTATGATTACAGACTACTATACAAGGGAGAGAGTTTATAATTTAGTATTTTGTAGATACTTCATTGTTAGATAGATCTATTCAACACAAATTTTCGCTGTTGTGTGGTAGGAACAAAGACATTCCTTCCCAGACTGTAGATGCAATGCCATCCAAAAGTACATAAATCAATATCGCAAAATGTTGTTAAAGATGATTCTCTGATGAGCAAAATTGAGGACAATGGAAGTTTTGCTTTAAGAGGGAAACATTAAATACATGTTTATATTATAAATATATATGCTTCTCTGTGTGGTTTTATGTATTACATATATATACATATATATAGTTCAAATTATGTGTTCAAATTATACATATGGTCAAGTTATAGTTCACTGGTTTTTTTAAAAATAAACGTTTATATATAAGCTAACAGATTAGAAGAGTATTAAAGAAATGTCTGTGAAGTATTTTGTAGTTATTAAGACCAAAGACAGGAAGGAATATGTAGGGCGTCCCGACACAGGATACTGTATGCTAAAATGAAAAGAGACTATATGGGTGGAATCTTGAAGAAAACATCTTCAGAAATATAGATTAATTAATATATAATTATTGATTATTAATATTAATTATATTAATATAATTCTATACTTTCTCTTGGAAATTATCTCCAAGAGGAATGATAAAAGTCCTGGTGTTTAGCACATTAAAAAGTTCACCAGAGGAATACTAGAAAATCTACCATGGAGAACAGTCTTGCTCTAGTGCACAGAGAGCATAGGTAGCTTATTAGGCAATTTTATCTGTAATACATAAGATTCTATATTTTCTGTTCACATTTTAAGCACCTCTTTTCAAAAATGCCTCTTCTGTAGGCACTATTCTGAAAGGGTATACTGGGGAAAGCAAGAGCTGTAGAAAAAAGACAGCATTCATTTCATGTGCATTAATCAAATATGCACCCAGTGTGCTAGTACTTTCCCAACAATGGAAAACACTGTTGCCTCCCTACACAGAGGCAGAGGTTATAAATTTGCTAATAGGAAAAAAACGATTTATGTACAGAATACATTGCTTTGCTTTAAATGGAGTGAGATCCTTAGGAAGAATTTTCATGTAGGTTTTATACAGCTATTTTAATATGAGCTAATGGAAGCCACCAGGGCTGCACATAAAAATAAAAAAGACTAAAGGGATTTTATAAGGAATATCTTGTTTGAAATTTTAATTTGTTAAGAGATTAAACCAATTTATCTACACTTAAGCACATGACCATTTATATTGACTTCAGTAGGTCAATAAATTGTTCATGTAAGGCAAGTAATTGGGTATGTTGTGGCCCACTGGCTATTGCTGAGGTCAAGGAAGATGTTTACCTAACAGCATACCGTAGTACTGGTACCTTCTTTATATCTGGGAAAGATGTGTTTGCAGCAGGCATCTCTTCTTCCTTGTCAGAAGACTGTCTTCATAGTTCTTTGTAATAGAAGTAGTATTCCTCTTTGTTGCAGTTACCCTGACAAATCAATTCAACCTTTGCCTTTCAGTTTTCTTTTTAGATCTTAAGTACCCAGCTGTCCTATCTGGTACATTATAAGTGAGAGGAAAAAATAAAGCTTGAAGTCAGAGTACAGGTAGTTTGCAAAAAAGTATAGTCCACTTAGGCTTGCCACATAATTTGATTGAGCCATTTGATCAAATAATTCAATCTCTGTAGAGAATGACTTCATGATGTATTTCAGAACGTCTGGTCAGTGAGAGCTGCCTTAGAAAATGGAATAAGAATCACACTGGGAAATTTTAGCTGTCTGTTGCTGCTAATAGAATTCCATATGAGTAACTCTGTTAGGTTCAGCTTCTGAACCTCAGAGGGTGTTTCTTTAAGCTGGTCAACAGAGGTGATTCTGTGTCTACTGCACAGAAGTACAGTTTCAAGTAGAATAACACTTCTTAAAATTGGGTTTGTTTGGCAGGTGGTCCACCTTAATTCACCAATTAATATTTAATCAAATCTTCCTTGAGAAATCACAAAGGCACTGTTAAAAGTAGATCTCTAAGTTTAAAAATTTATCTGTTTTTTAAAAGTGTTTTATATTACCCAATAACTGCAGCTGAATTAACGTAATTAGTAATCAAAGGTAGACTAGGAACTCAAAATAAATGTTACCACCTTTCTTGTGCATAAATAGAATGACAGAGGAGATTAGCATATTCTTTTCTGTTTAGTGGCTGTTCTGTCACTGATGAGTTGCTTTCCTTTTTACATTGGGCTTATGTTGTTCTTAAGCGTAAGTGGTTTAACATGTGAATAACACATCTGAGCCCTTGAATGTTAAGAATTGTAAATGCAGCTATCCTGATTTAAAATTTATTTGATTAGCATCAATTCCACATTAGCACACATGACTATTCATGCCAGTGCTGCCTTTGGATTGTCCCCTAGGCTTACAGGGAAAACTTGTAGGGAAAACTTTACTGGAAATTGCATATGTTTTTCTATAGCCAAGTGAAATGACTTGGAGAATTCCAGAGCATAATCAAGATTAATTTCTGGGCATGCATAGCAAGGTGATCTTGAGATCAAAACATTAAAAAATAAGAATGTAGTGCCCCTGATAAGAGGGATTTTTTTAAAGATAATGGATGAGTTCTATTAAAAATAAAACTATGAAAAGTTCTTTCTAATATTTAGGTATTTATGGAGGAGTAGTTATTTCTACATACAAATTAAAACTGGACTAGAGTAGAAATTTCATTTAAAAATCTACAGTGAAAACACTGAAAAAATATTACAAGAAAGTGATATACTAAATCACCACACAGAGAACGAAAAAGATTGAAGAGTCTTTAGGGTGGCATTAAAATATATGTGGACTATTTTAAATGAAGACATAAGTATCTCTATGGACACATGCAGAAAAGCAGGAAACAGGAATTATTATTTCAAAGTTTGGTATTATGTTTGAAGATAATAAAGATTTCAGACCAAGAGTATGCTAATAATGTGATCTTGAAGTGTAGGTGGTGATTATATATGGAATATAATCAGAGTTGTTTATAATAATTCTTTCCTTGGGTGAAAAACTGATTATGTATAATTCTTTGTATCTTAAAGAACAATTGTGAAGTTGTATAAATATTATGTGACTGAAGAAATTTAAATACTGTTAGTCACAGGTACTCAAGTCTATGGGAAATTTAATTAAAATCTAGACATATTTACCATAATTGCTAGTCTTATGATTGAAACACTATAGCTGATCTACATACTGCAGTGCTATGCCTACACTGAAAGTTTTGAACTGCCTCTTTTTTCTTCTTTACCATACTAAAATTAATATATCAACTAAGTCTTGTGTTCTCAGGTTTTTATTTTTACTTTTCTCACTCAATAGTAACTGGCTCTCAACTGTAAAATAAATGTATTCCTTGTTCTGTTAGTTGTAAGTACTTATGGTAAGGGTGAAATGTATTTAACCTCATTCTACAATCTGCTATTCTTCCGGTAGACAAATCTGTTCCTTAGTCAGTGGAGGTTTGGCACTGAGGGTGAGGTGTGAATAAATCTATGAGTAAAGATGAGGGTACTTGGATTCAGAGTATTCAGTTCAGCCAACTCACGTGACTCAAAGTCGCAGTGGGTAAGTTTGAACTGACAGCGGCAACTTTGCATTTCATTTCATTTCATGTTTATGTATTTTCCTGAAGGTATTTTTGGGAGCATGTAAATAAAAGTGTTAGGTTGTTTCTCACTAAGTACATTCAGAACTGTGAAGCTGCTGGTGTAAAGTGTTGTGTCCCAGCACATATTCATGCATTAATGGATAATCTTTTGAGAGAGGTGTTGCACATACTTGGCTGAGACCTTAAAATAAAGAAAATAGAGTATGTTTTATGCATTGAGGTTTTCATCACAGTTTTCACTGTCTGAACCTGTCTGAAATACCTAGGATCAGTATCCTAGTTCAGACTAATGGGGTTGTAGCTAATGGGAGGGGGATGGAGCCTCACTGATTCTAAGCAATTACAGTACACACTGATTTCTGTTATTATCATAACATGACGAACTTGGGAGATTTTCCAAAAACCTTTGTATTATTTTCAGGCGAATTGTAAATTTACAGGCAAGAACTTGAGAGTCTTATGGTGAAAGTGACTCAGTTTCATTTTCCTTTAGTGTGAGTAAATATCATATCATCTACTCAAATTCTTAAAAATGTCTGAGTGTAATGCACAATCTAGTCAGAATGAGAGCAACACCAACATACACTTCAGATTTTTTCTGAATGAATACTGGTTTAGTTGAACTTAGTGTCTTTGAGTTCTTCAGGATCTTTGCATGTTTTAAACACTAAAGCATCTGTGCTTACCAAAACCCTCTTTGTAACTTACTTGGTATGAGTTAAGTGTTAAGTTAAAGCTACTTGCCTGATTTTTGGAAACACTTATCTTCTGCAGGTACCAAGCTGTTTTTCTGTTGACAGTAGATCCTCTGAAGGCTCTAAGAAGTATAGTTTCCTTTTTGAGTAATTTGCACTGCAATAGAAACACCCATCATTTTCCACTTTCTTGCTTTGAATTATAACGATATTTTGCTCTAGAAAAAGCCTTCCAAAAAGAAGAAAAATGTAACGGGTTTACAGCAAACAAGGTCACTTTTGATCAAGAGCTTTGAACCCCTGAAACTAATACACCATCACAGCCCTTTAAAAAGTTAATTTCATAATTAGGGCAAAATTTAGCAGTGGCAGCAGATTTAGCAATAGTTCTGTTTGTCCTGGTGGGTTCCCTCCCCTTGTTCCTGTTCCACTCAGCCACTCCCTCCCTGTTCCCCCATTGGTCCCTCACCTTTAGACTGCCCTGATGCCTTGAGCCAGCCCTACCTCAATAGACAAAACCTGGTCTCTCCCCACAAGTTGAGGCTTTTGGACCCTGCAACATTACAGTCTTCATATAAATATTTTGTTGCTAAGGAAAAGGAATTGACAATTCATCGCAATTCCTGCAAATAAAAATATCTCTGTAATTTCTACATGCATTAAAGAGAGGACATCAGAATATATTTATGCTGTTAATGCTATTTCACAGTTCAATCAGTTATCTTGCTATGTAATAAAAGACCCTGAAATTAAAATGACCTCTCTTTTCAGAGTGTAACTGTAGGATTTTACTATAAGGCTGCCTTGATTTGATCTTACTCTTACTGAAACAGAAAATTATATCCAACTAATGCATCTGAAGTGGGTTGTTATACCATCCAAAGCTCTCTTGTGAAATTAATGGCTTCTGCTTCTCGCCTCAATTTCATCTTATAATTCCCCAATTTCTTATGGCTTCTCTNTCCTCCCCTCCCCTCTCCCTCTCCCAGTATCTTTTTGGTGATATTCTAAGTCAATCTGAATCACATGCTTCAGATACAGCACATATTTACAAAACAAAACAGACCCACCCAGATTTGAAAATGTCAGGAATATGATTAATGCTCTGTGCTATGAGTAGTAATTGAGCAACTAACAGCTTGATCAAGACAATCAACAGCAGAACAGCATAATAAATGTAAAATATTAATTAATTTTTCCACTGTTTCCCTGCATTTTCCATCTGATCAACCTGACAACAGTGTTCATAGATGGAAGCTTAATATCTTCTTTCTACCTATAAGTAGTCATTAATGGTACCACTTACTCAGTCTACGTGTGTACCTATTCCTCTGCAAAACAGTGTAATACAAATAAAACTTTAAAACAGGTATTTTTTCTAGCTGCAAAACACACACTTGTATTTCTTATTAAAATGTAACTAATGTATAATGCAGACTGTTTATACATATTGTAAATTAATAATGAGTTTATTTTTGACCTTTATTCTTTATAAAACTTATGAAAATATGTTCTATTTCTCCTAATGTAAAATTTGCTGATTTTAATAATTAAAAAAAAGAGGAGGGTAATATTTATAGTGTAATTTCATTCACTAAACAAACACAAAGTCTGCAGTTGCCAAAATGATAGATTTCTGATTATGATCTTATAACAGAAAATACTTTTTTATTTAAGAAATCCCTGCAAGTCTTGTGTGTGCAGTGTTCATATTCACAGCTCCTTCCTGAAGAGACTGAGTCTTGAAGTTAGAGTATTTAGGCTTTATTGTTCTGTCAGACTTGAGTTAGGTCTAAACTCTTGTGTTTACCTCTAAAGTCCTTTCCCCCATGTCTTCTTGCAGTGAAGAGTAAAAAGAATGGAGATTTAGACCACTGCTAGAAGTACTGTTTATTCAGTGGATCCCATAATCCCAGGTATCTTAAAATGGATTTCATTTTGTCTAGACTATGTCAGTTGTGTTATAATGTACACATGGACATCCTGCGATAAGGAACCAGGAAGAAACAAGGAAGAGAAATCATGGTACAAATTGAACAGCGAAACTAAATAATTGTTCCATACAGATTTTTTCTGCTTACACTATTTGTTTTGAGGTAGATAAATAATACTTTTTCTCTCATTATAGCATCTGCTGGCTTTTAGCAAGAAGAAACCTAATAATTTTATTTCAATTATGAGTTAGATTAATCTGATTTAGCTCAATTGACAGCTGCTGTATTAGCAAAAATGTTTCTTGTGAACTGCTGCTCATCACTGAAGTTTTAGCATGGTTCAACTCTGCTTCAATGCCCTATTTTTGGTTTGGACACTGGTCTGTTATTGATTACTATATAAATCAAAAAATACTTCTCCACAGGCACTCATCCTTGAATCCCAACTTCATTGCCCATTCAATGCTTTGTTTCAAATTTGCTAATGGCTTTTATGTCCCTAACCTTCCTTTTTTAGGCAGGTAATTGATTGCAAATATTGGCATGACAGTCATGATTCTAGCCCATATCTTCAGATCAACTTAACCAGAGTTAAGAATTGAGCTCTCTTTGGTAGAAACCAGGTTGGCCATTTGCTTGCAAATGAGTGGCTTAGTGACAATTGGTAGAAAATATTATTAAATCCTTTGGCCACTTCTCTGCACTCTGTCAATATCTTTTCCTCTCTTTTGAATGGCAGGTAAATATTTTATTTGTTGTTCTCTCACTGCCAGTGTATTTATAGGGGTTTGTGTTCATATTAATCTTGTTCCTTTCTTATTTGTATTCCATAATATGTTGGCTTTTCTTATTTTTCAGTGTGTGTTTCTGTGCTTGTCATACTTTATGCTTTTTGAAGATCTGTGCAATATCTGATTTTGTGCAATTCCCACCTTTGTCTCCACTGGAAAAAATTAATCTTTTAACCTATTTTTGCTGTCTTTTCACTGATTCATCCAAATTTGTTTGCCTTCTTGAAGTTAGTTGTTTTATTTTGCTGTTTATTTCTTCCCTTTTAAAGGAATGTGAACTCTTGTAAATTATGTAAATGTAAATTATTCATCAGTGTCATCCAAGTTTCCTTCCAGCCACCATGATGTTCTTGACCAGCTAGTTCCTTGGGGTTAATATCCACCTCTAGAGCAGCCATTCCTCCATTTTTTCTTTCTAGCTCTTGTTCAACTGTAAATATAAACTATATGTGAAACTGTATAACATTTAAAAAACAGATAATATTTTTTAAAACTCATCAATGTTTTTGAAGACTTATCTAGCCGTTATACCTTTTCCCGTATTTCTTTCCCAACATCGTTCCTTTTAGTTAGGATGCCATCTTTCCACCAAAGCTTGTGCTTTGCTTGGTTTGGCTAGTTGCTGTCTGGCAAAAATATTCATAAACTTCATCCCATCATTGCTAATATTAATTTATTTTTTAAATGTTTATTATCATGACCTGTCAAAATTGTTCTGTTGTATACTGAGAGCAGGGCCATACATTTGCCTGTCAAGAATTCTCTTAATGAGGGATATAGTGCCATTGAACATTGGAACAGTTAACAGTCCTAGTAGCAGTGGTGGTAGCAACAGCTGTCAGGTGGTGCTGGATCATGAATCCTACTTTATGAAACTCTGGCCAGTATCACTTGTTTAGAAACTGCCAGAAATGCTCTTGCAAGAATTTTGATAGTAGTGGAAAAGTTATTTTCTGTGGTGCATGTATAACATATTTTATAGAGGTGTTTCTAGTACCTCTCAGGGACATATTTTAGTGCCAAGATAAGTAGACAATTTTGTGGAAATTCTCATGTATGAAAATGAGCTTCTTTCTCCTGTAATTTAAATGTGAAGGTTGTTGTCTGTAATCACATCCAGTGACTGACATTGACACAGATGTCAGAACAGTGTTGTCTTTGGAGATGTTTCTATTCTGTATTCCAGTAACATTTCTCAACTCTTAGGTGCTGTGAGAAAGACAGAATTTTTCATTCTTTTTGGCTCTACTGCGAAGGTCACTGATTTCCTTGGATATTGCTTCTTATTGGTCCACTGGGAACCAGGGAAAAGTGAGTGGAGCGCTCATTTCACATGGGGCACTAGACAGCCATCAGATGGCCTGGGAGAATCTCCATTACTCATTTCTGCAGCTCTTTCATACCTGCTAGAACATTTATAGATGGTCTCTGTACCCTTAGCTAGTGGTTGGTTTTCGAACATGATAGAAACGATTTGGCCTGCGCTGTGATTTCCTGGCACTGCTGTGAGAGATGAAAATGGTGAGTTTTATTACCAACATCCCTCATGAGCCTTTAACCAACAACTCTGACATCTGAGTATGCAAGCAGTGGATCATTGCATAAAAGAGGAATGATCTGAGCCTGGTGCCAGGCTCTGACCTAAAGCTGAAGAGCACAGTATGCCATTATCTTTCCCTGGAGCTATGTAGTCCTGCCCAAGAATTTACTCTGACATTTGTCCTGTCTCTATAGATTAAGCAGTTTGCTGTTTGCTGCAGTCTCACTATCAGAGAGTAATGTGCTTTGTTTTTTTTTTTTTTTTCTCTTCTTTGCTTTCAACCTTTATTGCTATCTAGTAATGTAGCAATAATTTATTTACAATATATTTCCTCATATGCTTTATATATCTCATAATATAAACACAATTGAAAATATACTTTATATGATTGATGTTGCAGTACAAATAGAAAAATAAAATTTGGTCTCTAAAAGTAATGAAGTAGCTGATTTAATACAGTGCAAGTCTTCAGTGGGATTATATGGTATGGTAAGCCTTGTAGTATAAAAGAAAACAATAAAAACCATTATAAATATATAAACTCCAGAGCTATTGTAGGTGTTCAAGTATTAAAAATAAAGACATTGCAATTTAGTTTGTTTCCTTGATAAATAATGTTTATGTGTGTGCAAAATCATAACTTCAAAATAGTAGTATTACCTGTGAATTAAAGTATTTTCACAGTATGATTAACACTTCTGTTTTAGAACTGTAGTGCCCAAGTAGCTGGAGGCATTATAGTTTGAATACTGACATTTACTATATCAATGTTTTTTAAAACCATGTATTCATTGCACATGGACTCTGTCTCACATATCTTACTGAATTAAAAAAAAATCGAGCTGGACCATGGAATTCTCAGTTGTGATATGCTATCTCCATAACATCACACCCTACTTTCTATTTTTAGCTCTTTCATTATCACCTGTTGAATATATTTTACATATAGTTCTTTCCTTATGTTAAACACATACAGCAGAATCAGTCTTGAGATCCACAGAGTATATATAGAATGGGGAAAAAAAGGACACAAGTGTTTCTTCCTTTTGTGCAGGTTGCTATTTTGGTTGAACCTGAGAGTCTTCATGAAGGTCTTCATTATCTGTCATAAGATTTTTTTAAGTGTCCCACATGTTCTTTCTCAGGTCAAGAGAAAAATACATTAGAAGCTCTGATATTTCTCCATCCTTCCCTGCCTCAACCCAAAATTAGTTTTCACTGAGTCAGGCTATTGTCACTGACATCCCATTTTAGACCATTCTTTGTCTTTCATGTTGGACATTCCTTTTACTACCTTTGCATGCACAGCTTTTGCCACAGCAGTGTGTCATATAACAGGTGCAGTTCAAAACTAAAGAAAAAGAAATACTTCTAAATTGAGAAAAGGAAAGAATTCTATTACTGATATATATAATTTTACAGTCTTTCCCTTAAAAGGGAAAAAAACCTGAGGAAAATTTTCTAAGACAATGAGATGCATGTGGGATATTCGAGATAATTATTTAATGCTATTTTCCTTTTTGAAGAACTTCTGTTCAGTCAGTCATTACAGCCATGCTTGCAGAATACTACAGCTGCATATTGCAATGGTCCCTACTAGGTGGATTTTATGGATTTTATTTTTATTTTAATTTCTTGTGCTTGTTTCTGTATTCTTTAGAGGATAATTTTTAAGCAGATTCAAAGGTGGTGACAGATGCATTGCCTCTCTGCTGATTGCAACAGCTAGTTTGTGAAATTTGCAGACCAAATATGTCCTGAAAATACTGTTTGCTTGCTGCAATATAACTTGATACTACTATTTGTTATTTGGAACTGTATGTAAAGTAGGGAGTGACTAGAAAGCAACTATTATAACAGTAGAAATACCATATGTATTATAGTTGGCAAAACCTTTTTAATGTTTATAAGATGTACTGCAAGAGTCATATTCAGAAATTTATTATCAAACAATCAACTTTTTTTTTCTTTGTATTTGTCCAGTCATGAAGGAAAGAAGATTATAGGAGATTAGAGAGCGGCTGAGCAGAATACTTTGTCAGATATTTGCTATTCTACATTAGTAGCTATTTGTTATTTGTCACATGATTTTTCAAAGTTTTTAAATTCCTGATCTTTCAAGTTTTTCTCAATTTAAATTTCATTAGCTATTAAAGAAGATATCTTTAAGCATTCCATTGACTGAGGAGCTCTCTGTACTTTCCCTACTTTTTACAGTCTGCTATTTGAACTAACAGTCAATGTAATCTAAATAAGCATTCTCAGTGCTTTCAAAAAAGATGATCCATTTAATTCATTTCATATTGGAACAAAAAAAAAAGGCTGATAAAATCAGAAGCTGCATTTGAAAATCTTTTTGCAATTTTAGTCTCTGAAATTACTATCTTGTATTTGGGGTTTTGTCATTTGGTAATAGTGCAAGTACTTACCAATCTTTTTATCTGTCTAGTATTTGAAGTTGGGAGAAGGAAAAAGAGCATAGATGTTCTGTTCTTTGCCATTTCTTTTGAATTTGCTTCTTGTACTGAGTCACTGGAAGAATGCCTATGACCTTAGTCTTGCTGTAGTAATATAGATCTGTAAAAGAAGTGCAAAATTACCCTCTTTGTCTGGGAATCCCTGTTGGACACTTTTCTTGCACTACCTTTTTGTGATTGAAAGTTTTGTATCTGTGGGACAACCTGTATAAAATTTTCCCTAAAATGTCTGAGACTCAAGTGGTCTAATTAAAACCAGGATTTATTAAAAGCACAGAAGCTGCTCAAGATTAGAAGTAAAGAAATGTTTTGCATAGCATATGTATCATGACACTCTGTGAAGCTCATCTAGATAGGTCTCCCTAGAGTTTAGTTACAGTGAATAAAAATACTTTACATTTGTAGAAAAACCTTTTTTTCTTTTTCTTCTCAGACTTTTTTTTTAAAGCAGCTTAGTTGCAGAAATCTTTCCTTTCAAGGGACTCAGCTTTTCTTTTTCTTCCTTATATTCTGCTCATTTGCATTTGTGACCTTCTCTGTTGTTATTCTTTTTCAAATTGTTGTATCAGGTTACTATTAATGTATTAATGCTTTCCAAAGAGAGGTCACCCTCTTCCTAATGACAGAATTTAGCATCCTTTAGAGACTCTTGTTCAAGTAATTGAACAACAGCTATGAGCTGGCATCAGGTTGTGTCTGCAGTCGGGGTTGTCTCTGACAACTCAGTGGTCTTGATCAGTGAGTGAGAGAATGATGTAGCAGAGTCAGCTGTGGATCAAACCCTTGTTGCTAAATGACATTTTTGATCCCATTATTCACTATTGCCAATAGGACTACTTTTCTTTGACAGCAAGAAGTCACTGAAAAAAACATGTACATATGAATTATTGCGATTTTATTGGTTAAAGGAATCCAGATATGGCAGGATGTTACAAGATCCTTCTTCTATTTTTTTTTTTTTCCTATTTCTACCACATTGGCTTCAGGAAGACTATGGAGTGATGTTGTTTCACTAAAAGCTGTGGTACAATTACCAGCTGTATGAAACTGGAGAACAGGATATGGAATTTTTTTTAAATCCAAATTCACTCACTTTGAAAACATTTTTCTTCCTGGCTTTGTGGGGAAATGTTCAATCTGTTTGTAGAACATATGCCCAAAATGCTTTTTCCATGTCTCAGGACTATTTTTTACAGGAAAGGAGTATTATTTCTTAAACCACAAATCTCAGAACTTAGTAGACAAAACATATTACATGCTGTTAAGACACAATACAGTTTCCTGCAGAGGGTAATTCAGAACTTTGAAGCTAGATATTGAAGAATCTGACAGTGAGATAGTACCTCTGAAGGTCTAGATGTCGTGTATCAAAAAGTGATACACTGTCTCATTTGATGTTCATTGTCATTCATGCAGTTTTCATGAACTCTTACATATTTTAGTGAATGTTCATGTAGTGTGGTCAGTGGAGAAGTGTGAAGTATTCATGAATATACATGCATATTTAATAACTACTCCCAAAAGTAACTTCCTCTTCTGGCAAATTTTTCATTTCAGCTCCCATACTTGTGAAACAAATTGTGTAAGATTTGGCAGAGAGACTTGCACACAACACAGTTCTGGAGGCAGGATAGGATACTTTGTTTGCAATGCACAAACATGCACGCTCCACTCTGAATAATGCACAGCCAAAATTTCTTTAGACTCATCTATTGTTGTTGGCCAACGGTGAATCAGGACCCTCTGACTCCAATATCAGAAGGGTTTATATGATTTATTAAAATTACTCCATTGATCAGTAGGATCTGGCTATATGTGCCCAGGTACCGAGCTCAGATGCTTTCTCCTTCATGCTCAGTACAAGAATGCTGGAATGCTTAGAATTCAATGGTAACAACTGTCCACATCATTGGCTAAGGAAGAGAGAAGGCTCCCATCCCCATGTGGGAGACAGGGCAGCCAAACACCACCTGTCCTTGAAACACACAGCTCAGAGATATGTCTATCAAAAATGTGCTGAGAAGTGAGCTTTCCCATGGAAGGAAAAATTCAGCAAGTCTGCACCCAAGAAACTCATAAAATATTATAACTACATTCATCCATGGGAAATTTTTCTATTTTGTCATCAATCTAGTTATTATCTTCTGTTCTTTTTCCCACAGAAGCCTTCTTAGCTAGATCCTGTGGAGTAACTGTTTTGTGCCAAACACCTGTACACTCTGGCCCTAAAGCTAGTTAATCAGTCCAGAAAGATCTCTTTTAGGTCAAGAAGTGATCTTCCCATGGTCTAAGGTCAAATCTATTGCCCTGAAATTGTGACTACTTTTTGTTTAATAAGAAAGTAATGCCATGGAGAAGAGTAGAAAATGCTCTTTGACACTATTTTTCAACTTCAGATACTTTTTTTTGGTAAATAAATTAAACCTGCTTTTGAGCATGGGATGATGATGAGAAGCAAAGATAGTTTTGTGATAGTTTTGATAGTTTTGCTCAATAAAAACTGAGCTTATATACAGGTTATTGTGGTATTATTGCTATAAGGATCTATCAAAATCACTTGTCTCAAAGATGTGTTGTTATAGCAGCAGTTCACATGCAACTATTTGCCAAAACAAACTTGAAAACATTATTCTGACTAGGAAAATTCTGTTCATTATAGCAGCAGTTGGAGCCATTTTCTGTAATTACTTCTCCTCCGATGATGTTTAGGTTCCAAAGGGAGACTTGCAATGCTTGATAAACCTTAAAGAGAAATGACAATGTGGTTTCAAATGGTACCTTGAAGAAAAAGCTGCTAGAACATGCCTTAGGAATGTGGATTAGAAATCTTTTGTTTTCCTTCACAGTGTTGCTTAAGATGGCTAGAAGGCGGACAAACAAACCTTACAGAATTGTATTGACTGTATTAAATGTTTGGGATGTTTAAGCATAAGTATGTATTTTAAAATATCAGAAGTAGGATTCCACATTAAACACTTGATATTAAATGATTTTGGTTTTTTCTGTCAAGTCTGTCCATGACAGAGACAGAGAGAAATGGGACTAAAATATTTCATTTTGTATGATGTGCTCATTTACTAGGACAAATCCTCTTTTCTCTATAGACGCACATATGGCAGAAGGAAGCAAAATAAATCTGGTTCCTCTTTGTAGAACGGAACAGGATGTGGAAAGCTTATGGCACAGTGTAAGGGGACTGAGCCTTTCACATTAGGGACATATGCTTGAAGGGGATCCATCTGTACTCCGTGCAGACGTGTTATCAGGGCTCTGGGCAGGAGCCAAGGCTGCTGCTGCTGCTGCTGTCAGGGGCTCCAGCCTCCCCCAGTGTGAGGCTTCTGCAGCCCCTTGGGGGCTCCTTTGTCAGACCAACCTTCTTCAAATCGATGTTTAGTTCCCTCTGTGTTTTCAGAAAATGTTTTTTTTTTTTTAATTTGTCCTCAGATACTTGCTGTAAAAAAAAAAAATCAAAATACCCATTCTTGACATGAGATCAAATGCCTCCCAGGAATATATTTTCATGGGTGAATTTTGAACCTCTTCATAGTAGAGAATTTTAATGGAAATAAAGGACAGAACTGTTAGTTTAGTGTGCAGTTGTAATGTGTTTTCTGAGCTGAATAGCACGCACAGTGCAGAGCTTTAAACTTAAGTGACAGGTAAACAGGAAAACAGGAGCATTTCTTACTCTTGAACTTCTCTGCCCTTAAGCCTTTACTCAGCATGATGTTATTAACACTTTATTTTAATGGAGAATTGGTGGATGCTGGGTGAATAGAAAAGTTATTAAAATTCAAAAATACTAAGTTGCATAAAGTAGCTACCATTCACTGACTGTAATTGTCTTTTGTCAAGGGTCTTTTGAGGTAGGTTGAATCAAATTCAAAGCACGCGGTTGCTGTTTAATATAATTTTTTCATTACGGGGAGAAGGAGGTTTATGTTTCTTGTTACTAGGTCATCTTGCCTTTATTTCATTTCCTTTCGTTTTTCTTGCCCATATTGTCATTGTCAGACCCAAGCAATTGCTGTAGCAGAGCAGTTATAATAACACAGGAAAAGAAATTCAGTCATATTTGTATGTAAACTGCAAAACTGACACGGTTTATTTTGACTAGCTGCTTCCCTGCTGCTTTCAGGGCATTGATAATACACTTCCATGTATTATCAGAACTGCCACAGCTGAGGTCAGTATGGATTAAACTTCACTACAGTATAGTAATAGTATGAGATTGCTCTTTCAGTGCACTGAAATAAATGTTTTCATTACTTCGTTAAAATAAATGCATTTGGTGCCTTGAAGGTAAGCAAACCCATAAAACTATTCTTAGAAGTCTTCAGTGCATGTAAATATTTTTTTCTTCCTAGTGAAATATTTTTACCCTTTTATTAGCTGCAGTTTCTGTCCTATGCTGTTCTTAATGCCAATAAGGACAATTTTTCACAGGGCCAAAATCATATTTCAAAATCAATTTCTTGCTGTAGACTCAACAGCTCGCTATTTGTGTAGTCACAATCTGTCCTACTTTCCACATGCTGTGCTGCTAGTCCAGTCTTGTTCTTGGCTAGAGTTATGGGGACTGTCTCCCACTGTGGAACACAGAGAGACACACTCCAGCCACATCCCCATTCTATTTTAGTCCTAACTGCTCCAGAAAGGAAACCTGGGTGCCTGTGCCAGAGAAGACATCTGCATGTCCCAACTGTAGGTGGTCAGGAGAGCAGATCTTCAGGACCATTGCAGAGACCACCTCTTCTGTTCTCGATGTGGTGGTCAGGTTGTGTCAGTCTTAATCAGAAAAGGAGAAGGCATAATGAGCACACCAAATATGTCTCTGTGTCTGATAATAAACCGGTTAATAATAAACTCTCCAAATACTGGCTAGAAACAGGACACACATGGATCTACATCTGTAGTGTAGGCTGAGAAGATTGTTTCCCTACCTGATCTTTGAGTATAATAATCTGCTTTCTTTTTCCCTAAGATGCCCTCAATTCCTTTTTCCAGCATTATCTGGAATTCTGTATTGTAGTAGGCATCGCTACTCTGCCTGAGGCAGAAAGCATTTTTCCCAGTGGTTTATTTAAATAAAAATCATCCTGTCCTTTTTCTGCATTTCTGACACAAAAAAATTTGGTTTTGCAGTATCCACAAGAAATGTGTGTGTCTGTGTTGGTGTGGTGGCAATGTTAATCATTGTTCAATTTTCCTTTCATGTCCTGCACATCAAGTCTATAAGCCCTTCAAGCAGGTAAAAGCCTTTGTTTCCTGTGTTGAATGGTTTATACAGTGCTGGCAAATATTGCAAATAAGGACTAACTGTACATTATAAAAAGCAAATGGATTTTTGTGATAATTTAATACAGGAGTGGCTAACTGGGTGTAAGTCATTCCAACAGAGAAAATGTGTAAAAGGTGTGTCAGAATAAAAAGAGTGAAGTTATTTTCTCTTTATAATAATACTAAAGAAGTTAAAATATATTTGTAGTTTAAAGATAACAGATAAACCACAGAAGTGATAGAAACTAAATCTTAAAAATTTATTTTCAAGTTCTTTGGTGAATAATATCTTGTCTATTTTAGTCCTTTGAAGTCTTTAATATATCTTGGGAACTCTGCAATTATAGTTGAGCAAAACATTCAGTCACTAACTGACTCTTATTATATATTATTATTAGGAGTTTAAGGTCTAACTCTTATTCATAGCGATGATGAGAGGAAAAATACCCACCACTTTTGGCCTTGTGACATTTGAAAGAGTTGTAATTTCTTGTTTGGCTGAACATTTCCATGAGCTGGCCTTCACGAATCATCAGCTTTTTAGTCTGTTTACATGACTGCAGCAAATTCCTGATTTTTCTTTTTACCTTTTTCCTTATTTCCTTTTTCTCTTCCTTGCCTTTGCTCTTACCCTTTGCTTGTCACATGAGACCACAAAGCATCTTTAAACTCATTTTCTTTTACATGCAAACTGTTCAGTTTAGCCTTAAATTTAATAGGAGCTTTATATGATCCTGAGGAGGTTCTACTTTCCTATACAAGTTTGCCATCTCAGAAGGAATTCAAACAGAAACGTTTCTATCTATATCTATATATTTATCAAATATTTATCAAATTAATGTAATGTGTACATATATATGTATATGTAATGTGATGTGGCATGTGTACATTTGCTGAACATTTTTAGGAATAGTGAGGTAAATCTCTCAGGTCACCCTGTGGTTTTGTACACTGCAGCCTAAAGCTGCCCGAGCAGAACAGCTCAGATTTTCCTGGGTCATGGATCTTTTCCAGAGAGATGAGAGCAGTATCATTATTCCCTTTCCCTTAGCAAAGGGTGTCTGTTAAGAGCTGATTGAAGAGTACCAACATGCTGCTTTTTTTTGCTAATCTAAAGGCCCCTTAAAAATCTCTGTAGGTTATAAAAACAGATAGGTTGACCTCTTGGTGAGGTACTTGAATCTATGACTTCCTGAATGTTTAGTGAAAGGGAGAATGGGACAGAGAGCCATTGATTTAGGTATAGTTAGGTATTGAGTCTATTGTGTTAAATAAAATATCCTGAAGTCATCTACAAGATCTGTTTGTAAATAGAGGAATTATTCTGGAAACCACTCAAATGCTGTCACCACTGGAATATGTTCTATTTACCAATACTTCAAGCTACTAAAATTGTTGTAGGACCATAATGATGCAGTGGGGTAATGTGTTATAGCCTTATTTCCCAAAGCTTTGGGAAGAATAGTTAACACGCAGATGTGTCAAGTTCTTTATTGCCCTTATTTTAAATCTAGCAAAAATTAAATAAATTTCAATGAGGTTTTTTTTTTTAACACATTCTCTTAGAAATACATAACAAGTTATCTCAAGAAAAGCACTTAGTATTCCTCATTGGTATGTGAATATAATTAATAGAACTAAGCAATGAAAAAAAAAGACATTTCAATAACTGTCCAATGCACCATGGATTTACTAGTCTTTTATTTGCAGCTGTTTTGATCAAACTTGGATCTGACAAAGCATAAAAATAAATTAAGTCTATAAGTAGGAATGGTTATTTTTTATATTTGGATGTGAAATATTCTTGTAATAATTCCAGTCATTTAGAATTGTAGAAGTATAGAATATCCTGAGCTGAAAGACTCCCACAAGTATCATCAAATCCAACTCCTGGTTCTGCACAGGACACTTCAAGAGTCACACCATGTGCTTGAGAGCCTTGCCCAAACACTTCTTGAAGTCTGTCAGGCTGGTGCTGTGACCATTCCCTGGGGAATCTGTTCCAGTGCCCAAACATCCTGTGGGTGAAAATCATCTTCCTAATATCCAGCTTAAGCCTTTCCTGACACAACTTGAGGCTATTGCCTCAGGTAGATCCATGCCTGCCCCTCTTCCCCTCACAAGGAAGCTGTAACTGCAATGAGCTCTCCCCTCAGTCTCCTCCAGACTGAACAGACCAAGTCACCTCAGCTGCTCCTCACACGGCTTCCCCCCAAGGCCCTTCACTATCTTTGTAGCCCTCCTTTGGACATTCTCCAACAGCTTAATGTCTTCTATTGTATCTCCCAAAACTGCAAATTACATTGAAGGTGGGGGCCATGCCACAGCAATACAGTGGGACAGCAAAAAACACTTTTGTATATTGAGGTTGGCTATGCTTTCAATTTGTTGTATTAATCTAGTTGAAAGGCGCAACTCATGTTTTGCCCTTTAACTATCTATACGTACTTTTTTTCATCATTTCTGTGTGTATGTAAATGTAATATTTGTAAAGGAATACTGATGTCACTGGAGGCTGTATTTATTTATTCACAACATCACCAGTGTTAGATCATGTGTATGTTTGCCTTAATCTGTTGGGTGCATCTTTGAGGGTGGTTAAATTTTTACAAGTACTTTATTAGTAGCCTCTTTGATAGAGCAAAGAGCCAAAATTATGCTTTGGTACATAATCTTGAAGAGAAACCACATGCATTAATACCAACTTTATTCCCTTATGCAATCAGTGGGCATCTTTCAGTTCGTAACAACTTGCCAAAGAGAACATAATGGCAGAGGTTGTGTTCACGTGTCTATATGTCATCCCACTGTTATTGTGAGATTTAAGTTTTTGTAACCCTTGTGTGGTGCTGGCCAAGGAATAAAATTGCTGTCAGTCTTGCATGTCACATTAATTTATGATAGACTGAATTAAAATAGCTGACCCAGGGTAGCACATGTGTGACTCCATAAAATATATGCTACATTTTCCTACTCCTGGAATTAAAATTATGTTAATTGGGGTATACTCTGTAGAAAAAGAACAGGGATGTAATAAAGAGGCAGCTGGAGTAGGGTTAAAGGTGGTAAAAAATATCCACACTGACAAGTGTGGGCGTATCAGTAGGTGATGTTGATTAGACTAAACAATGTGCACTGTGACATTGATATCTGCATATATTACATTTGTATAATTCATGTCCATTTCCTTCAGAATGAAAACTGAAATGGAACATGATGAAATATGGACATTTCAACATTAATATTGAACATTAGCATCTTCAATATCCAGTCAAATCACGCTGAAGATAGTACCAAAAAGAAAACTGTTTAAATCAATGTCATTTTAGAAATTATCTTTGCTAGGTTCCTAAAAACATTATTTTAAAAAACGTTTCTGGTTTCCTTTAGGAGCGTCATAATCATAAATGCTTACTTGTCAAGAAATAAGCAGAAATTGTGACTTCTCTTGACAAACTCCAAACTCCTCACTGATTTAAAAATGACTGATTGCGAGAGAAAATGGTCACTAATGAAAGTAGTGTATACTACTTTGTATATATGTAGTGTATACTATTTTTTTCCTAGAAGTCTAAGTTCAAAGTCAGGACGAGAAGAGCACTCCTGTTGTCACACACCATATTATTTTTTCTTCAGCTGATGTTAATTAAAATTTAAAAATAATTAATTTAATAAAATAAAAGTCAAAAACATTAGTGATTTGGTGAAAATTATTTTTGTATTGCTATTTATTTGTTTGCTTGAAAGTACAGGACAGGTTAGGACTGCAGTTGTAGGACTATGTTCAGATGGAAAGTGTTTATATGACTGCTCAGTGCTCATTCCCAGCAGAGATTGATTTCACTGGGCAGACAAGTATAACTGCTCATCAGTGTTGATAAAGGTTTTGCAGTTTGCCAGTGTGATTAGATTACAGGAGATACTACAGCTGCCTCTGTGACTTGCAGTTTGTAAGTTACCGTATCGCAAATCAGCGGTGTCTAAAAATACATGGGAAGTGTACAGTGGTGACTCAGGACTGACAGTTGTATCTAGTCCATTATTTGTGTGTTTGCTACATGAGATACCAGCTGTATAAAACTTGCTTCCACTTCTCAAAATGCAGAACATTTCAGCTGATTTTCTCTTATCTGAGAATCTAGCAGATGAACTACTATTTGATGAAATAACCAAATATTCTTCCTTAAGTTCCTGTCTGATTAGAGCATTTAGAGAAGCTGAAACTGTGCTCATCAAATAACACTATCTGCATTTCCGAGGAAGTGATGAGAATGAATACAATTTGGTACTATCACAAAGTGTGTTGATCAGTAATGTTCTGGCATTTCTAGGGCAACAGTACGAAGTTTTTTCCCCACACATGCAGGAAAAGGAAGCTAAATAGACCCTTTGCTTCACAAAAATCTGTCTCTGGTTATGTCTAGGATCAATATCATAGAGTTCAAAAAATTCTCAAGTTTTATCCTGTAATAGATTAGGTTTTTGGGTTTTTTTTTCTCTTGTTGTATATGAGGACTCTTCTTTGGAAAGGAATGCAGCATTTGTCTAATCCCACGCTAAATATATTTTCTGTAATTTCTAATATTTTCTGTCCTCACAGTACAAAAATAAAGCAATAAACACTTCTTTCCACTTTTTGCTTCAATTTCTGCCCCCTAGTGTATATAATGTCATGTAGTCTTCTTGTTTTGCTTTGTCAGACAAGCCAAGTTCCATTAGTTGTTCTTTTGTGAAATCGGTGTAACTTTCAGTCTCACTGTCACCTTTCCTTGTCATGTGTTCTGAATTGCCTCAGAATGGATAGCTGGATGTGTATGTGGTGTCAAATGCTACTTTCTGTTCTTTATTGCAAATAGGTTACATAGGTATCTTTCACAGCTACAACATGATGATTTGTAGTCACCTTGACAGACAATTATGCCACATTTTATTCTGCTGCTTTTTTGTTCTTTTGGGATGTATGCTCATCATGCATAGGTGTGAAAGGAAGAATTTAATTTTTTTGCTGAGTTTTTTAGGAGAAGATTGCAAACCTGTAGTGTATAAACTGTAATAAAAAAGCCTGGTACACCTTTAATTGCAAACAGGCTGGTGATTACTGATGAGCTTTTAAACCCAACTATTTTAATAACTTGTATAATATTTTTAAGGACATCTATTTTAGCAATGTGGACTTTTAACAGTAGTAATTTTTCTATTGAAAAATTCTAAAGAACACATGTGTACCCTTTTTCCTCTATTGAAAGAAACTGTTGTGATAGGCTCTTGTTTTTATATTAATTATTTTATGTTGTACTGGCTCTAGCCTTCCTCAAAAAGTAAATACAGTTCTTCTCTTTGCCACTCATATCTGTGGAAAATGTCTTGAATACTCATATACAGAAGCTAGAACCATGACAATATGGTTAAATCTATAACTGACCAATTGGAGGTAAATTGCCAGTTAAGATATGACTAGGCTGGCTTAATAAAGGACATGATGATACAGGGATTTTATTGCTTAATTTTCTACACCAGTAAAAGAATATTTTTTTAAAAATAAGTATTGCCTTAAAGCAGTGACACAGTACACAAATGTAGTCCAGAACTTATTTTTAATATCTCTTCAGTGCCTATAGCATTGCACACAAACAACATAATTTTCTGTTTGCACTGAGAGTGCTATATGTATGTAGAACAGATTTTTATTAAGTTATTTTTGAAGTTTGCCTGACTTTGACTGAACGATGCTATTTTCCTTCAAATGTTCACTCAGACCCTGTCAGCTGCAACCAGAACACTTAGATATCACACATGGACTGAAACCCATGACTCATCTTAGAATTGGTTAGCTCAGTAACTTCCTGCCTTTCAAAAATATGAAAGCCTTTTACAATTTTCTGATGACATGCAGGTGCTGGAATAGTGCTCCCAGTCTATTCAAGTCTTGCATTTCACTGTCACCTTGTGCAGGCTCCTAAAGTAACCTAAGTCCTCTGCCCCCCCAATTCCTGCACCCCTGTTGCTCCCCCAGCTGAGCCCCAAGGTTTCATAAGTGACTTGCATGTGCCCTCTGTGTCTTTAAAAGTTTTTATCTCTTATTGTTCGTATCTGAGGTCTGTGTGTTAGAGAGAGTGGCTGTAGGAAGGACCCCATCCGGGATTCCAGAAGTTTCTCTTTCTGGCATATCAGTTGTTTTGGGGAGGGAAAATCTTTGAGTTTTAGAGCTTCAAACTGAGTCAGCCACCCAGGTCACAAAACTCAGAAGGTTTGCCCTTGCTGTCCAGCCATACCCCTTTAATACTACATACCTGCTAACCTGATGGTTCTGGTATCTATTTAGAGGACCTATAAAATGTAGAACAGTAGACTGCTTCCTGCAATATAGCAGGGACAGCATTGATGTGATCTAAGTGACAAAGTAGGACAATCATTTTTGGAGCAACACTCTGAGTGGATATGAGAGGAACAAGATTGCATTTGCTAATGGCAGAGGAACTGATGCTGCAGCAAATGAGACATGCAATGCTGAGTGTGCAGTTGGGAGTTTTAAATGTGTGAATTTCCAGAGATAACAGAAGCAGAGAACAGAATATCTCAAAAGGAGAAGTTGTTTTGAAGAAAATACCCAAACTTTATCCCACTTGAGGGCGAAGGAGGTAATAGACAAGGGCTGTATGATCCTGTGTTGAAACAAGCAAACAGGACACAGCAGCATAACTGGAGAAGCAAGGGTGTCTTGAGAAGATCAGGTCTGTTGAATGTTTTTGGGAAAGTGGTGGGTTTGGAGATGAGCTGCAGTATACCATTCCAGAAGAAGAGATAATGGGTACAAGAAGTGACTTAGAGAAGGAGAAGATCAACATATCTTCCTCACCATCTGTTCTGACAGTGGTAAGGCAAGTAGGGAAGGTATATCTCACTGTAAGGTCCATGTCTTTAGAACTGATAAGAATTTGGAAAAAAAAAATGTAAATGCTCTGGATAGCTGTCAGATAGCACAACTGCAGCAGAGGTGTTATTCAGAGGTATTATGGTATCAGAAATAAGTTGGGTGCAGAAAGGCATGTTTAGAGGAGATATTGCTTGAAGGAGAATGAGAGATCTAGATGTGTTCTGAAGGAAGATTAAGAGAATGGATCACAATGCCATGGTGGAAAAGTGGTGGAAACCATGGACGTGTGAGTGTACTTTAGGGAGATAGGGGGTTAGTGGGTAGAAAGGAGAACATAAAGAACTAGAAAGGAAAATATAGAGTGAGTCTCAGTAAAAGCATGTAATTTGTGCTTTTGTTGAGTGGTTATATGTTCTGTTTAGCAAGAAACTTGTAGATACTTTGAAGTTTCCAGAAAACAGTGACATTCCATCATATTTGCATACATGATTTAACATAATAATGTCAGGTATAAAACAATATGTAAAATGAGCATTATGCATTTATTGGTTTTAATTATGTCAGTCTTGTCTACTGCCCTATGAAAATGTAAAATTGAATATTTGCTGCCTTTATTTTGTGCCCTGGGAATAGGTTTTTGGCTAAAAAGAGAAGAAGATATTACTTCAAACTTGTTTGGGCACATTGATTAAGAAGTCAGTTCAGTTTTCCAAAATTGAAAATAAAATAAATTATTTACTTCATTTTAAGCAAACTTAATAACAGTATTTCTGGTCGTATGATTGCATTATTACCTTTGGTCAGTATTCTGTGTTTGTCTTTTACATTAATTCATTCATTCATTCATGTTACCTAAAATCCTGCAAGAACAAGACCTTTAACATATTTGTGTGTCAAAATATTTATTAATGCCACCACCTTTTAATTTTCATCCTTTAAAAAAATACATATCCTGAGAGATATGTAGCAATCAGGTTATGGTAGAAAAAAGGATGGAAGATTTTCCTGACTGTGTTAGCAAGACAGGCAGAATTATTTAGGTGTTATCAACAGAAAAATAGGTGTTTCATTAGAATGTGGGATTTCTGTTGAGCTATATACACAAATGTGTTGTAGGTTAGTGCAATCTAACTTCTGGCCCCCCTCTGAGAGAGGTTCCAAGGGGCACTCAGGCTGTCTCCTGGCCTGGCACATGACATGGAAAAGTCAGTTATCTGTATCCACAAAAGATACCTCTGCATTCACATAAGAAGAATGACGAGTTAGACAACGAGATTTTAGATACTGGAAACAGGCTGATGAATCAGTAACACGTGCGGCCAAACTGAACCCAAATTAAATGTGGCCAACTCAATTTCCTTGATTAACCATCAGAGAATTTAACAAAAATATATTTAAACCTGTAATCATCTCCAAATGACAGAGTTATACTTAGAAAGTGTTTAAACCATATATATTTAGTACATATGGACTCCTCTTATGAAGGCTACATCTGAGATAGCACTGCTAGAATCACCTTGTGAACTGTATGATCTCCACTTCCGAGTGCCCAGTAATTTGACAGTTCTATTATGTGAAATATGTAGTATTAGGTGATATGTATCAGAATTGGAATAGGTAAATGCTGCTTGTGAACTGATGTGCTTACTAAATGTGATGAGTAGTTCAGGTAATAAATGACATTGTAATAGCTAATATGGTATTAATGGTGAATATTCCTAAAGAATCACAAGCCGAAGAAAAAGTAGTAAATGAGGCAAATTAGATAAAAAGACAATAATACTCCCTTTACAAACCTATAATAATGATAAATGCTGAGTCCCAAGCCAAGTAGATTTTTCTTAGAAATGTTTATGACAGACTATTTTTTATGGCATCTTCGAATATCCTGAGTCAGAAGGGACCCACAAGAATCATCAAAAGCCAACTCATTTGTTCCCTTGAACATCACAGTATCACAAGTGTGAGTTTTCTGATTAAAATATTAGTGTTTTGGTATTTAGGACTTAATCTTTTTCTCTTCTTTTACAAGGCAAAGAGATCAAGATGCTGAGAAAGGGAAGAATACTTAGAGTACTTAGCTGTAATTACTCAAGAAAATTAATTTAAATTGTGTAGGAGGTAATCCTTGAGTCATCACTGCCTTGCTTTGCTAAAGATGTTGGTTCTGTGCATAGATACCACTTTTAGTTTTTTCACTTATTTTTACTATATTAAATACAAGCCTTTGAAAACATCCAGAAATATTATACACTGTGATAAAAAAAATTAGAATTATTTTTCTTTATTTGTTATCTTTAAGTGTTTATTCCCTAATCACCAGTATGATTAGTAGAGACTTACATTAAAATCATTATCAGAAATTAGAGGAGTAAGCTGAAGAAGCCATATGTTTTCCTCAATCCTTCAGAAATATAAACTTATTAAATCAATAAAAAATAAAGAAACTAACACAATGAACAATGCACAAATACTAGCTACAAACAATAAAGGAATATGTGTAGAGTTTTAGTCTTCTAAAGATGATATTTTAAAGTTGGTGAACTGGTGAAAAGACCAGTGATGGTTCTGAGTTGTAACAGTCCTTACACTTCTGTCACCAGAATAGTACTGCATATAAAAGTAACCAGAGATCTTCAGGATAAAAATTGGTTTTGAACCCTTTGTTTAAGAAGCTTAAATATAGAAAATATTAAAATAAAAAATTTGTAGCATTTTCGTTCTTTGGGTTGTGTTTTGTAGGAGATGGCCTTAAGCCTGAATCTGAAGCAGTTTGCATTTAATATGTTGCAGGAATCAAATGTCTTCCCAGTCATGGTGATGGAATTCCATCAGACCCTTTCATGTGATTGTATCTGAAACAGACACTGTGTTTGACATTCCTGTATTCCAAATTCTAGCCTCTGCAATGTACCCAATCTCAGGGGTTTCCAAAGAACAAATAAAAAGTTAAGTTTCCTTTACTTCTCTGTCTGAATGTCACTAATATTTATTCTTTTTAGTAAATGCGCACATTACCACATTTCAAGAATTTGAGTTAAACACAGAGTAGGCTAACAGAGCTTACTGTTGTTTTCCCTGGTCACTATTATATCTATTGTGCATTTAACTGACAAAGTATTTACTGAAAACCTTTTTGGTTTTCCTCAGAGTTTATGAGAGACTGTTTCTTTGTTCTCACTTTCTTCTTGCTAGTCACAGTGTTTTCAGCTTGTTTTTCTGATAGTTTTAAAAATTAATTCAATTAATTTTCACTGATTTAATCTTAAAAATTCACCTACAGCTTTTAGTGGGCATGGCCTGCACTCTATCATTCAGTAGTCATTTGGTTTATGTAGAACATTTATTTATGTATTGCTATTGGTGCAGAGATTACCTATGAACAGAAAAAACCAGTAATTTTTGGATAACACCTAAGTTAGGTTAAAGTTCAAGTAGCAACAAGTTTCTTATAATTATCTTTCATTTTTTATTTCCTTTCTGATCCCTTGAATATTCACCCAGAGAGGGATAATTTTAACTATGTGATATGTAGCTGGATGTTAGCCAAATTAGTTTAACTCTGGGTATTGTATGCAAGTGACATACAAGGACAACACCAATATATTCACTGTGACATTGGTAATGTGAATAAATATAAAAAGTAGTAGTAAGCCTGAATGTGTGCCTTAGTCATAAATCTTTCATATTGTCTTAAAATTTTAATGCTTTTGGATGAACTTTTCATGTAAACAAATGCATGACTGATCTTATTAGAGCTGCCTAATGAATCTGCTGTATCCTATGAAATTCTTGCCAAGACATTTTGAAATTCAGTTAACTAATAGAAAGGTGTAATGACAGAATTTATTTTGCAGAATCAGAAAATATTTGTTTTATTCGAATTTCTTCTTAAAGGCATTGTGAAAACAGGTTGTCTTTAAGATGTTTTACTTGATATGTTGTTGGACAACAATAAAACATCCGCACCACACTTACTGTATTAGTGAAGGAATAATTCTTCTTATTACTAACTAGTTACTTATTACTAACATGCAAGTCTGTGGTTTCAAATGCTATAACATATTCTGTATTTCAATTATGTTTCAAAAATTAATCAAGTGTCATTTGCTTGTCTGTGGATTTTTCAGGTAGCTCCCCAGGAGGTCTAAAACTCTCTTCTTTGGAACAGACAGCATTTAAAAGTGTGTCTATGTCCTTTCAAAGAAGTCTGCATCAGGACTGATACGGTTTAATTTTCTCAAAATTTGTCTTGAAAGCTGCCTTTCAGTTTCTGAATATGAATGTAAACATCCTAGGGAAAAAAAAACTCCCTGTACCGTAATCTTTAAAATTCATGAATTGGTTGGTTAAACTTCAAATCTTGATCCAATTTGAAGACAAGACTATAGGTTATAGTTCAATAGTTATTTACAGTTTTTCTTGTTATAGTCATTAGGATTTCAAATGAAAACTACAGGCTTGGTTTTGACTTGGCTTAATGAGTGGAAGTTTTTCCAACATGTATTTGCATGGGAGCTATACCAACCTTTTAAATGAAGTGATTACTTTCTTTAAGTATTTAAATAGCCTGTATGTTACATAAACATGAAAACAGTAAATATCTTTATGTGATTTTTCAACTTTCAAAAAATCCATTGTGAAGTTAGTTGTGTGAACAATAGGTTTGTGCAGTAGGATATTATATACATGTTATCTGTCAAAACTGTTTGTTCATACAAGATTTTATTTCAGCAAATATAATTCAAAGTGAGAAAATGTATTTAGAAGTGTCACTGCCTTCTGTAATGTGCTAAATCACCTGTGGCCACACTGGCCACTTAGTGCGACAGTAAATACTGTAAATATATCCCCACTCCCACTTATAAGGGCAGATGGAACCCAATCTGAATGTCTGCTCAAGTTAGGGAAGATATGAATTGCTTTTCCTCTTAGAAAAAAAAGTAAAACAAAATGGAACTACTGTGGAAATGTGAGAGTAAGTTTCTACAGACTTGTATTAATTACAAAGGGGAAAAAAAGAGCATAACCACTTCCCAACTGCGGCCTGCAATCAGAGTCCTTTTAAGGTTTAATGAAGCAGAGTACTTGCAAATAGCAGGAGTGGAGCTGAGGGAGTGAGTGGGTGGGTGATCTAAGACAGAGTGTTGTTAAGCTCTACCCATATGATGATGAGGCATTGGCGCAGGAGGCTGTCAGGACCATTCCTTCCCCTGCTGTTACCATAATTATCAGGGCCTGTGATGGCCATGTAGGAAACTACACTTGGTAGATAACAGGCTCTTGGTTCTAGTAAAGTTGTTCACTTTTAACTTTGCTCACCAGCTAGAGTAAACCAAACCTCAAAATTGCTTAAACTGATTTAACCAGACTGTGTTTGTCTCAGTGTAATCAGAAAGCTATGAGGGTTTGAGTTCTAGCAATTAAGAAATTCCTATCACTCTACAGTAGTTGCTGCTCCCAGCATTAATTAAAGACAAAACAAAACACTAATGCTCAAAATAATACCTCACCCCCCAAAATCTTTGTTACTAGTTTTGTAAATGATGTTACTGATTTCCAGCCTAAGCTGGTAAGCTCTCCCAGAAGTTCGGTGACTTCATAAACTACCCCTGTTGTAATTGTCTAGCCATGCCATTGCCAGTTTCCTCAAGATAAAACTATTTCTGTCCTTCAGTCCTGTTCATCATCCATCTTTCCATCCCAAGTTTAGTGAAGCTTAATCTTCTGCTCACTGACAGTCTAGATTTTAGCATGTGGTTGCTCATTGCCCCAAAGAGATGTCAAAACCTGTGAAATTTCCTCTTTTCTGCTCAAAGTAGCAATTTTCTTTCTTGCCCTAAGCTGCTCATCTAGTTTTTGGAATGATCTTACAGAAGCAATTGTTTTACTCAACACATGGAATCTTTTATTTTTTTGCCATCCTCAAGGAATAGCAAAGAAGAAGAATCGAGAACATGCATGGAAATTAACTAAATCTTTGTTAAACTGGTTTAAACTTATCTGCATTGGGGAATTTGCATTTGTTTAATTAAAGTAATTAAAAATTTCAGTTATGTTGAAGCCACTTTGTCGTTGCTAATCAGGTCCTTGTAGTGCTTTAGAGCTATATGAATTAAGACAAAGGCATTCTGGCTTAGTAGGTGGCCTGACAGCATAAAGCCAAAACTGCAAACCCTCAGGGAAACAGGAACAGGCAAGAACAGAAGGGACACAGGGAGCAGTGGACAGCTGGGGGGCAGGGCAGTCCCTCAGACTTTGTGGACAGGCCTGCAGCCCCTGCAAAAAATATTTTATGTTACAACTCCTCCTTTCAAAAGGGTATGTAAGGCCCTGCTCTGTGCCCTCAAACAAATGTATAAATTTCTTGTATGGGAATATGTAGTGCTGCAACCTGGAGGAGCTGTGGAGTCTGGGATAGAGAGGCCTTAGAGAGACATCTGGATAGCCAGGGAGCAAGGCAGCAACCTACTGCCAGATTTACCACCAGGGACAGGGTAATCCTGGTATTTGTTCAACAAGAAACTGGAGAGAAGCACACAGAAAGAGATCTGTGGGTCCTGGTGGGTGGCAGGTTGGCTACGAGTCAGCAGTGCCCTGGCAGCCAGGAGGGCCAGCCCTGTCCTGGGGTGCATCAGGCACAGCATCACCAGCCAGGCAAGGGAGGGGATTGTCCTGCTCTGCTCTGCCCTGGGGCAGCCTCACCTCCAGTGCTGGGGGCAGCTTTGGGTGCCACAATATAAGAAAGATATAAAGCTATTAACATCCAAAGGAGGGCTACAAAGATGGTGAAGGACCTTGAGGGGAAGCTGTACGAGGAGTGGCTGAGGTCACTTGGTCTGTTCAAGCTGGAGAAGGGAATGGGGAAGGCTGAGAGGAAACTTCATTGAAGTCTACAGCTTCCTCAAGATGGGCAGCGGAAGGGCTGGTGCTGATCTCTCTGGTGACCTGTGACAGGACACAAGGAAATGGAATGAAGTTGGATCAGGGGAAGTTCAGATTGAACGTTAGGAAGAAGTTCTTCACTCAGACAGTGCTTGGGCATTGGAGCAGGTTGCCCAAGGTAGTGGTCATCCCCACCAAGCCTGAAAGAGTTCAAGGAGCATCAGCGCAGGACTCTTCATCATATAACTTAGTTTTAGGTACTGCAAGGAGTGGGGGTTTGGACTAGAAGATCCTTATGGGTCCCTTCTAGCTTGAGAGTCTATGAAAAGCAGTGTGGCATGAGGCCAGAGAAGTGGTTGTGGCAGCTGAGTGTCCAGCCTGCCAGACAAATCTTCAGGCATGAAGCCTGAAGGTCTAGCCAGGAAGTAAAATTTGTGGATTAGGCTAGCAATATCCTTTATGAAAATAATGCATTTGTCTGTTAACTGTTACAAGAAGGTTCTTTGTTTTTCTGAGGGCAAAGGTGATGATATCTCTGTTTAAGTGGAGGTCTAATAATTATCTCATCCTTGTTTCGATGTTGAAGGCACAAATTCACAGATCATGCCAATTCACCAACGCAAGACTGAGTGATATAAGCTCCTACAAGTTATGTATAACTCACCATTAGTGATCCTTCAGATGGATACCAATTGACAAAATCAATTTTTTTAAATATACCTTATGATTTTTGGACCACTTCAAAGTAAGTAAAAGGAGCTCTTAACCAAGAAAATAACAAGACCTTCAGGCATTTTAAGTTGGGCATCTAGTACCACTGCTCAATGTTTTGTAACATTTCACATGAACTGTGCTAGTACTTTCTAATTTTTGTATGATTATAAACTGATCAATTGAGTAGAGCACTGCATTTCCACACATGATAAAATGATTAAACACACAGTGCACATTAGTGTTTATATGGCTAATTTTCTTTCCAAAATTTATTATGCATTTAAGGGCTTGTTATATTCAAATGGAGAAGGTTTTTCTAATTTCATTAGTACATTTTCTGCTCCACTACATGAGTGATGAAATTGTTATTCAACAGTTGGAGAGAAAACTGCATCTGTCTCATTAAGATACTTACAGTCTAAAATTTTTCTGGAATGCAATCTCATTGAATTGCTGTAAGCAATATACAACTCATTCAAAAATGAACTTAGTGTTAAAATTTTTAGTTTACACAAGTTTTTATTCCTTTTTTTTTTGCCTTATCACCAAAACCAATGCCTTGATGTCATTAATTTTTTAAGAAAAGAAAGAATGCATTTTTGTTCAGAATATGATTAGGAGCTGTTACTGTAGCTTACAAAATTGTTCTTGAGGGAACAAGTTAACCATTTCAATGCACCAAAACATGAAAGTCAAGAAGAGAGAAATCTGTTACTTATTCCTCAGTTTCCCACTCTCACTAACACAAACAGAAGCTACATCATTATTTTAGGTTACACTGCGATTTGTTTTTTGCAGTTTTATTTTTCTTTTATTTTTAAAATGAGGTTTTCCTTTGGCTCCATTCTTCTAGTTCACCCAAAGTTTGCACCAGCTAATTTAAGCTAGTGGAGCAGAAGCAGGGACCATGTTTAAAGAAATGAAGATGAATGACTACGGGAAGTAATGTGAGGGGACTTCAAGGTTTATTGTCCCCTGTTTAATTGTTTTCAAACAGGCAGCATTAAATTATTTATAAAGTAGTAATGGTGAAAGCAGAGTAAGTTTATAAAAGAAAAAAGATCTTGCATCTGTCTTTGAATTGGCTAACGACTCTCAGGGCGTAAAATATCTTTAAATATTTCTCATCTGTGTCTTGAGAGAGAGAGAAGCTCCTTTAAAATTATACAGAGTTTGTAATGCATAAAGATGGGCACTGGAAGTTTTTCTAATTGACCCTATTCTGTACATCAAACTTAATTTTGAGAAAAAATCCAAGGATGTTGGACAACTTCAAATATGAAAATATATTAACACTCAGAGTATAATTGTCATTAACCAGAAGAACAAAAATGCAATAGAATGTGATAATTTATTAGAATCTTCAAATGAAAGTAGGATGCCAAGTTGTGTTTTAGTCAATCATAAGTTGTTAGGCTCAATATCAAGTTACATGAATGAAATCTCATGACCTGGAATCTCAGGCCTACATGTACATTATCAGCATAGCTGTTTCATGGCAGCTACCCATGTTTTCCTCTTTAGCTTTTCACAGAGAAAAAAATAATTTGATCTTTCTTTTACTGGAAGTTAGTGTGACTTTGTCTTATAGGCGGTGCAGGCTAGTAGCAATCATAAGGATAATTGCCACCAACAACATCACAGACTTTTGTACATATCCATTTTTGTAGGGATGTAAGAGGAGGCTTCATGTGTTGGGGGCATTTCTAGCATGTGTATACTAACCCTGCACATGTAAGATGTCAGACTTAAGGTTACTTCCCTTCCTCATTGACCCTAAAGTGTATTGAACAAAGAAAGAACAAACTCTGATGAGTAAGCTATGAAGTCACCCATTTGAGCCAAGATGATGCCATATGTATTATGATAAATGTTGAAATTTAGCCACTAACAGCTTGCTTGCATTACAGAAGTTCAGCCCAGGCTGTGTCAGGTTTCTTTGAGATGCCTATCCTTAAATCTACTTTATCTTGCCTTCAGATTCTGGACAGGTATTCATGCTGTATTTTTTCTCATTGTAGATACCCCATGAAAACCCTGAAATTATGCCTAAGCATCATTTAAAAGCATAAGAACTGAAGCATAAGAACTGAAAAAGAGCACAAGTTAGCCACATCATTCTCCATATATTTTTATCCAGCAGTAACTATGTTCCAGCCACAGTTAAAATGTTATCTAATTATCAATAGGTTAAAGAGGTCTGTATAGAACGTTGTGTAATGTATATTCCTCTCTCCATTAAAGACAACATGTAATGATAATGGGGAGCTATTTCAACTATTTCTTTTATGTGTAATTCCCCATACTTTCTTTATGAAACAGAAGTATAATAAAGCAAGTTCAAACAAATATTAATTATTTCAGTGGTTGACTGGAGTCATCCACCTGTGGGTGTTGCCCTTTGTGGAAACACTTGTGTGAGTGCACCAGCGGTGCAGAATCCCCCACCCCTGTGAAGGAATTGGCTTGTCTTTGTGGGGGATCAGGGGCATTTGCTCCTCACTACATTCAGAGTGTTAATAATGCCTAATCCTAGCACAGACACACTCGTGAACATCTAAAGGAATAGCACCTTTCATCTTTTTTCTCCTCCAAGCTGATAAACAGGCAGGAATTTGAGGGATTCCCAGTATGTTTTATAGGACAGATTTGTACCACAAACATCCTTGCCTGCTGAGCACTCCTTGCCTGTCACTAGTTGTTTTGCTGCTGGCGACTCATCTTGATAACTTGAACTGATCACAAAGCAGAGAAACATCTAGTGTTTCAAATGTGACAACCATTTTTTAATAACATTTTGATTATGTTCCAATTAATCATTTATAAAGCTTAGTTCCATTGCATAGTGTCTGCACAGCAAACTTGAATAGCATAGATGAGTACACTGGTAGCTTTTTATCAAACATCATAAATCACCAATGTCAGTCACTTAGTGCTTTGAATGTACAGAAAGTTACATAAGTAGTAAGTCTTAGTATTGCTATTCAGTTAAAAAGAAACTTTGCCTAATCTTACTGTTTCTGAATTATATAAATCCTTAAAACAAATCTCATAGATGCCTTTTTATAGTCTTGCACAGCTTCTTTCAGAGAAGTAAGGTTATACTTCTAATATTATGGCTCTGACAGCCTTACCATTATCCTACTTTCTAAACATATTGCCAGCTTGAATTTTAAGGAACTGTGTTAGTAACCGTTTCTGTAGTGATGCGTCACTTGAAGCACATATGCAAAAGCTATCTTTAGATTTTGAGCCAGAAGCGTACAGCTAGTGTCTCAAAAAACACTACATCATACAGCTTAAATACATTCCAGTATATATGTATTTATTTTATGCTTTTTGACTGCAACAAATACTGATCAGGAATGTGTAGTAGAATTACCTTTGGAGAATCAAAATTATAAGGTTAGGCTGTTCTAAATAATTAATATTGTGATGCAGTAGTCACCAGTGTTAAAAAGAACTATGATTTTCCAATTTTTACTCTTATTTTTTCTGCTGTCCATAACCCAAATAATTTGTATTGTTGTTCTTGTTTTAATACAATAAGGATGTGAAAGAACTTCTCCCAACCCCAGATGCATGAAAGTCTGTGTTTGAAACTTGTGGATATACACCTTTAATGAAAATGTAAAGGCTTAAAATTAGAATGGCAAAGGCAACAATGCCAAGTTTGAATTAGCTGAATTAACCTTTTTGTGTTTCTAATTGATATTCTATGTCAACAGAGACAGTTAACACACTTAGGAATTGGTCAAGATTGTCTGAAATACACAGAATGATATGTAAACTACATATTTAAAATATTCAGCATTAGAGCCAGTAGAATTTCTGAAAAGTTTTGCTAATCCCAGGCCGTATCTTGTATTTTTTCCTCCCAAGTTTTCATGCTGCTAATACTGCCAATACTTCCGGTCACTAAAAAGTAAAAAATTATTCTTCCATACTAATTTTTTGTACAAGCTTGTGTCATTAGTCCTTCTGGCTTGCATTTTACTTTGTTATCTTTCTGACTGTTTTCTGTGAAAGGACTTTCTCCTTTCTTTTTCTTGTTCTATAAAATTTTCAGAATTAAGACATTTTCTTTAAAAATCCCAAATCAAAGGATCAGTGGGTTAAAAAGAAATTTAAGACTGGCACAAAAATTTCAAATTTTAGTAAAACTGGAATTTGCCTTGTTCTCCATGGATCCAGTTTAAAAACGTGAAGTTAAAAAAATATAAATAATTAGTTTGAACTTTAATCCCATGGATAGAGTGTGAAGAGGAATTAGTCCTCAGAATGTGAAAAAAAGTGTCTGCAAAATGTAGTCTATTCTTTTCCCCTCTCTTCCAATCTCTTCTTATCTCTTCTGCCAGTCTCTCCCTTATCTAGCAACATTCTGAGCAGCATGTCACTTCTGCAGAGAAAATGGTGACAGGGACCTTCTGTGGGAAACTGTCACATAGGTTTGGGTTTGACAGGCTGGATGGGGCTGGGATGGGGTCTGCTGCTGCCTGGGACTGAAGAATTCGTGTTGGGTGGAGCAGCAGAGCGGACTGAAGCGTGGGAAGAGCAGGGAAGCAAGTGTGCAGTCCAAACCCTGGGGCTGTGGGCACAGCTGGGGCACAGAGAGAGCAGATTGGCCTTCATGGCAAAGGGGAGAGCTGTCTAAAAAGCTTGTAAACTGCTATGGATGAAGGGAAAAAAGCATCTGTAGATATTAATAGTCTACTCATTTATGCTGTTCACTGTTGATGATACTTCTTATTTATTTAAACTTCCTTTCTTTGTATTTTAAATAAATATATTTGCCATCATACAAGAGAAGAAATGTCTTACAGCTCAAAATCCTAAAAATCTCATAGCAAAAGCCAACATGGGGCACTGTTTTATTCTTGACAAGGTCCACAAAGTTCTTTACACCTACACAAGTGATGAAAGTCTCTTAAAACAATATCCTTAGTTACTGTGAAGGGTCCCTTTTTCTTTCTGTGGAAGCACATAAGTAAAGGATAATGCAATTAGTACCAAATGGAGGAAAATGCTTGGTGACCTGCTGGCACAGAAGATCATGTTTTGATAGAATAGCATGTGGAAAAATACTCCCTATTCAATTTGCCATTGTCTCTCTTTGCTAAATCCTCATAAGCAAGTCATAAATTCTATTATCACAAGGATTTCTGTTGCAGCAGCCAATCCATGGTTAATTCAGCCTGATGTCATCTGCAGCATGGACACCTGCAGTGTCTGTATCTAAGATAAAAGCAGAAGCTGTGAAGCAAAAAAAATTCAACTTTAGGTTGGTTTCTTTTTATTATGAGAGGTTTTACCTGTGTCCAGTAATCTTACTACTGTTCTTTTTTTTAAGCATGTCCTGTAACTTCTGCAGGTGACATTTTGTAACTGGGGTTTTTTAGAAACTATGGTTGTATTTTGCTAATGTAGGTTCTCACTTTTTTTTCTGTATTCTATCACAAAAAAATTACTAAATTTTCAGCTACATAAATCAGTTATCTTTACCAGCACTCTCTATTTTTGAATTATTATTTTATGATATAACTGTATACAAGTTCAAGTGAAGTTAACATTACACAGTCTGAAAATAATTTATATATTCATGTACTTAGTGAGAACATAGAGATATTTAGTATTCTATCTTATGCAAAGGCTCTTTTTAATGATCATGAATGGAGATACAAAATTTTTTCTTAGTTAAACCTCCTTCTTTACATTTTTTTAGTTGGAAGATAATAGATTTTCATTTTGTTTGTCATAAACATGGTTAAAAAAGTATTTGTATTGCATGCAGCACTATTTAAAAAAAGAAAAAAGAGAAATAATCCTGAAGTCAGGACTTCTATTGACCTCTGTATGGAACTTTAAATTGGTGGTTTGGTTTTTTGTGAATTTACATTGACATGTCTCTACTCTTAAACCATTTTTTACTAAGATATATTAAAACTATATTAAAAGTATACATTATATTGTTATTGGTCTTTCCTTTACCTCACTGTTAATACTTGCTTTCCTGTGTTATTTGAAAAACAAAATCTGCTACAGAGGCTTAGAAGGTAGATGAAACAATATTTTTGAAGCAGTTTATCTTTAATTATTTAATGTTAAGATGGCTAGACTGCGCTGATGTCTGTCTTCTTTTGTAGTCATTGAGGAGAGAGATACTCCTCCAAAGACTGATTCATCCCACTTTAATTGTTACCTTCTGTGCACTGACTATAACAGACTTAACTCATCTGAAAGTCTTAGTTCCTTGACTGTAGCTTAGATTACATTTGAGAAAATAGATCCAGCTACTTAGAATTATCAAGAAAGAGATTTTCAAAACAGGTGCTTGAAACAGCATTAGAAAAATTTAAAAAGCAGTGTGCTGATGGAGTTTAGGTGATTTCAAAATAGATAAAAACTTTGGCTTCCTTAAAGTCATAATTTTTTTAACCTAAATGTTAATCCTACCTGACATGCTAAAATTAGTCTCCAGGAGAGACAATATGAGAACCAGACTTCTAAATGTTTATTATCTCAAAAGAAATAATGTTTTGGTTCCTAGGTCAGTGATGTTTTTAACAGCTAAAAATGCATCCAGTACTTTTTTTTAATAGTTGTGGTGGTGTTCTATGACTAGAGAGGTTTCGGCACCCCATCAGAAAGGATTAATGATTGAAAATTGCTGCACAATGTGTGGCGTGTAGATACAATTGCCATTTTAGGGTGAACAACTGATTACTTAATTTTGTATGCTTGGAAGAGTTGCCACTGAGCACAGGTCTAAACCTAGAATGGAAGAAGGTATTAAAGTGCATATTAAGCATGTACGATAATTTTTTTGATCATTTTAATAAGTAATGTGTAGATTATTTAGGTTATTTCTATCTAATATCCCCTATGGCAATGCAAGAAGTATTTTCAAGCATTCGATTACATTTTGCAGTTTTCTGTGCATGTCCCTCTGCTGTCTGTTGCAATGGGAGTAAGTAATATTTTATTTCCATTACAGAGTAGAATGTTTGGGTACTATGGTAAAGATGAAACGTGGCTCCTACACTCCAGCATAGTGGTTAATGAAACAGTGCATATATTGCTGGTTTTGACTCAAGCATAGAAACCCAGGCATTCTCCTTCCTAGATCAGGCTAGCTTCCTATTTGGTAGATAAATATTTCTATGTATGCTTCCAAAGTCAAAGGTTAAGCTAGAGTTTCTCAACCCTTTTGAAAAAGGTGAAGATAAGGTGAAATGGCCAGTTAAAACAGCAAGTAATTAATTGAGTCTCTCTGTTAACAGGAGGAAGGTCAAGTGCACATAACTATTGTGATTACACAGCCTGCATTACAAGCAGCTGAGTCATTTAACCTGAAAGTGGTTAGATTGGAAGGCTGAGAAACAATTGTGATTTTACTTCAAATTAGTAGCTATACTTCCAAGTTACTGTAGTATTTTGATTTCTTTTTTCAGAATGCCTTGTCATGTTGTTTTGCAGTACCAATTAGTTTTATTGCTGTGAAGCATTTTAAAGTTTTAGAGTTTTCAATTGTCCTCCTTTTTTTCCCCCTTATTTTACTGTAGCTAACTAGATGTAATTTAAAAATGAAAATTTCTAATGGAGATGTATTTTATTTATTTATTGTTTTTTTTACTTTCACTTTTATATAGTTGTGAAAGTTTTTCAGACACACAGTTTTAATTGCCTGATCCAAAGCATAGAAAAGATGGCTTAATTTTGTCATATAGGAATCATACATTTAGTTAATACTGGGGAGAATCCATAGTTATCTGCTGATAAAGATTAAATTATTTTCAATATCCTTCCAACACCCATGAAAAACACTGAAAAGCTGATGCTGCTGATGTCTCATCATACAGTGAGGTTGCAATTCTATAGCATGCCGTAGATATACCAGGGAAAACTCAGTGTTTTGAAATCATGCAGACCTTTATTAATTTTACCCCAACTCCATCCTTAGTGTAGGAGATCTCTGCTAAATACCATCTGGTACCAGGAGATAACATTACGGATTTATTTACATGGAAGCTCCTTTTTCACTTCAGAGAGTTACTTCCTGCTCTGCTTGGAAGCTCAAGACTAAATCAGAATGTAGAGAGAAGGAAATGAATGGAAGCCCATTAGGAAGGGAAAGGAGCAACAAGCATGCAAGAATCACAGAGTCATCAAGATTGGAAAAGACCTCCAAGATCACTGAGCCCAACCCTTGGCTGAACACCACTTTACTGACTTGGCCATTGCACCAAGTGCCACATACACTTGTTTCTTGACCACTTCTAAGAGCAGAGCTTGAGAGAATTGTTTACTTGCTCTAACTATGGCTGTGCAACAAAGTCTATGACTCCTTTTCTGAGGCTTCATGCAGGTGTTCTATTCAGACTGTTATTTTTGTTTAGAGGCTGCTCAGAATTCACCAAGAAATTTCAAGTAAGCATTGCTCTAGGTTATACACAAATAGTTTGAAATGTAAGAAAAATAAAACACTACCTTTCCCTCAGTGCATGCTTGGAATCTATAATTATAAAAACTACTTTTAGTGAAAACAAAATGTTTTTTTGGCAGTGAATGATTTTGCTTTTTAAGAGATGTTTGACTAAGTGTTAATGTAGTATGGAGTTAGGAATTACAGGATGTTCCTAGAAGCAGTTTTCCTCATATTTTTAATTATATTTCTGTACATGTTTTGCACTGGCGATGCTGAGCAAATCAAGCATCACCAGAATTTATGCCTAACCAGTTTGTGCAACTGCTGTCTTTAAGTACTTATTTTGTAAATTATGAGTGAAAAAATGGTGAATATTCAAAATATTTCACTAAACTAGTATTTATTAAGTCTGGGGCCTGCTTCCTCAAATTTAGCCCAAAGGAACTCCAGGAGCATTTGAGGAACTGTTTTTGATGCTCTCATTATCTGCTAACATTCTCAAAATTGCATATAATTTCTGCATAATATTTCTGTTTGAAAAAAATTGCTAATCTAATCTATTTCACTTCCTCTAAAGGTGTAACACAGTTTTAGGCTGGAAGGGGATTCAAATATTGATACTGACAGGCAAGCATGGTCTCAAACAGTTTTTGTAGTGTGGAATACCATTTGGAAAATGCCTCTTTTGAAGAGGCTGAAAGACAAAGGAGAAAATGCAAATTACTTCATGACCTGCAATAAATTTCAATCATTCAAACAAAGAGAAGGGCCTTAAAATGTCTCATCTGAGCAAAATAATCACATGGTTTATTTCTCATTTTATTAGTAGAAGCTAAAATACACTTAAAGGTGTTAATTCAGGAATAGGTTTTGTCAAGCAAACTGGTATGTTTTATCAGTAAATTTACAAAACAGCTAGTTAAATATTATTTTGATACAGGGCATAATATAGATATTTGATTTCTTCAAGCATTCTTTTTGCTGCCACATTATATTTTGATGAAGAAATTTGCCTTTTGTGGAGTTAAGAAGGGACATTAGACAGATAACAAACAGGCTCTGTTCAGCTGTCAAGGCGTAGATATGATTGGAGGCAGATTTGTGAGCAGTAATATTCCCAGCAGATTTCTGTGTCATCCAAAGGCAGATGCTGGTTTTGTCAAGTTTCTTTGTAATCATTGGCCAAGTGTGCAAGCAGTGCAGGGAAAGACAGGGTAGCATGATGTGAATTCCATGGCTGGTGTTCACAAACATGCTCTGTGGAATGTCAAGTGCAAGCAGCGACGTAAACTTTATGTGTTTTAGCAAGCAGTTTACTCAGAGAAGGTTTAATTGTCACTTTTGGTGTTTTTTCAACACTAGTTCTTAGGATGAAAAGTATGAACATTTTGACTGACTATACAAAAATAAATGGAATGTTAAGAAACAGGAATTTTTTTTACTGAGCCAGCAAATAAGGCCATGTTGCTCTACTTAATTGATTGCTAAGCATAGTAATAACCCAAGATGAATAATGCTAGATTCCCATATGTGCTAAGAAGAAAATTAAAACGCTGGAGAAGTTTGAAAAATAGTAACAAAAAAGGATCCCAGAATTGGAAATCTGTGTGCTAAGAAGTTTAGGCAATTCTAGCTGATGAATCCAAGAGAAATTTAAGAATTGATGTACGCAAATCTTCCTTCATGAAGAAGAAATAAGTTGTTGAGGGGTTTTCTGCCTTGGAGGAGAAGGCATGAAATTGAAATTGAACTAGGATAAATTCAATTTTGAATGCAGATGCAATTTCCTAATAGCAAGGATAATTAAACTGTGAGGTAATTTCTCTGGATGTTAGTCTCATTGCAACTCAGAATGTTGAGACATGATACCATAGCGTTCTTTAAAAATGCTTTCTAATAGAATTAGGTTCTACAAGAAAACCACAGAAAAAAATAATCTGTGAGCTACAGCATATAAATAAAGTGATCAGTGTGGTCTCTTCCAGCATCAGAGCTTGCATCTGTGACAAAATGTTTTGTATTTTAAGATAGTACATCCTGATTCTTCATACACTTGAATAAGACTAAAGGCTGTAGAAGTGAAAAATAATTTATGTCTTAAGGCACCTCTGGTGACTATCTATTCTTACCAACCACTCAAGGCAGGTTAGACTCTGAATTTGGGTCAGACTGCCCAGACCTGTGTCCCATTGTGCTCTGACTATGTCTCTGGTTCTCAGCCTCTCAGGTCAAACTGCACCACTGGAATTTCTCTTGCTGCAACTCATGTGGTTTGCTAATCTCTTTTGCTGTGTACCTTTCCAAAAATTCTGAATTCCTAACCAGCAATTAGATAGATGAGAATAACAATTGAACTCTTTGCCTAATTTCTCATCTGCAAAAACCCAATTTCCTTAGCCACTGCTGGTTCATTGCTCGTCTGTTACTATTATTTTGGTGTCACTTTTTCCAGTTGTGAATACCTTTCTTGTACCGGTGGGTCCAAACTGAACACAGATACTAAACCTGGTACTGGATACATTTATTGCAGTAATTCTGCACAAGAGAAATTGATAACGAGAATGAAAACAAAAGCAAGAACAAAATGTGTGAACTTTTTTTTCCCTTCAATGTTATATTTCATGTTATTTGCCACAATATAGAAATTGTGTCATAACTGATGATGTAGTTAGATATTACATTTATTTTGAGATTCTCTATTTGCATAAAAAAGCATGGAATTTAGGTGAAAGTTATGGACTGGGGAAAAAGTTAAACAAGCAGATTAAAAATATTTTGGTTTAGAAAATATGTGCATATATTAAGTAAATTTCCATTCTTGTACAGTATTTAGAATCTTCTATGTTGGATCTGTTCTAGCATAGCTATGGTGCTATGAGGAATGAAAGAATGGATATTGCTACATATTTACTTCTGTACAGAGCTTGAGTGTCAGCTACTGTGCTGGCAACAGGAAGCAAGGATGAGTAATGGAAAATAAAAAAGAGAATAATAACACTGTTTCTGTTTCCTCTTCCTCCAAGCATGTTTTTAGGTAAAGCCAACAAAACCATACAGTGAGGTTCCCAATACTTTAGGTATATTAATGCTCCATCTGCATTTTAGTTACTTCTCTAGCTATTTATTGGATCCTCAAATGGGTTGAGGAAGAGACAAACAGCATATTTTTCCTCCTGCATCAATCCTGGAAATTCCCAGAAGCGTAGACTCCAGCTATGCTAAAATTTTTGATGAAAGGAATTAGTTTTGGGAAATGAAGAGCTCACTGAGTGAATGGCTTTGGATCACAATGTTAGGCTGACATCTCAAAAATTCTCTCTTATCCTATTTTACGGAGTTAAGTCCTTTTATGTATCTGTCATTAAGAGCATAAATAGAAGCAGAAATTTTAATTTTTAAGAAGATGGTCTTCATTATTTCAGTCTGTTTATACTACAACAACACAGTCCTAATTTCTTCCATTGCCACCGTGTAAATGATGATCAAATCAAATAAAACTTAATCTGAAGTAAACTGAGAATAATCTGAAGACAAACTTCAAAGCTGCTGCCTAAACATCTTGCTTCTATCTCATAAAAATTTAAGTAATTTTCTAACAGTAATATACATACTTATGCATATACATAGAAAAATAGATACATATATATATAAATTGAAAACTTTAGGCACTTTTCTCGGCAACTTTTTAATAAATGCCTGTTATTTGTCCTGTTCTAGAAGATGCTAAATTGGTGTAAAAATTCCAACCATTTTCAAAGAGTGAGCACAAAATCTTTCCAGGTTGTCTGTGATAATGGATGGGTAACATTAAATACATGTAGGTCATTAAAGTATCTAATTAAGGTATCCCTTTGAAATATATTGTCTGTTTTTTCACTGAGTTTACAGTATCAGGTCTCTTTGTAATGTAGGTACCGAAAAAAATCTGAGTATTTATTCAAGAGAAAAAAGTATTATTGTATGTCATAGTATTTATTTAGTTGGACCATGCTTCACTTATTTTGCTGGGATCTTAGGATATTTTCTAAAAGCTTTCTCTCTAGAAAAGCCTGTAGGAACTGAAGTTAAGGCTGATTTGCTGGATGCTCTAGAGAAGAATGTACTTTAAAAATTCAAATGAAAGAAGTATCAAATGATACATACAAAACAAATAAATGTTATGAAATGTTATGAAAATTTTTTGTGTGACAAAATGTAATTAGCTCATGGAGCAATTATTTAAAATTGGGCAGTATCCACTGTAGTAAATAAATAATCCAAATGATTGAAAGGGAGATGTTTAGGAGTAATATTGACTGAAATACTCAGTTGCTAAAAGTGTAAAGCGAAAGCTTTCAGGGAATTGTCACCATTTCTATCTGACAATGACTTGCTAAAAAGTGGATTTTTCTGCTGGCTATATAATTTTTCCTGTTTTTCCTGGGAAACGTGCTTTTTAGCAGTGTGATCCCACCCTGTTCTCAGCAGGATTGAATTTAGAAGACAGAAATGGCCTGTATGTACTTGTGATTTCAATAATCAGTGAAATTCCAGTGTTATGCTATACACCATTCAGGAAGGCATCAATATCCATCACTTCAGAACCAGTCTCTCTTGCCTGCTGGTTGCACACAGGCTCTTAAAAAAAACCCATTCTTCTCAGCTCTTGAAAATCCTTGTCTAAAAGTGCCTGTATTATTGGCCAGTTTGAGCCTGCTAATCTATCTTTTACCAGTCCTTTGCCATTTTAATGAATTACAAACAGAATGTTAGTATGAAGTTTTTTTAAAAAATATTCTGGCTTCCAACAATTAAAATATTACTCTTTCATAATAATATCTACAAGAAATTAATTGGAGTTTTTCTGATAAATTATGTGTTTGGTTCAAATATATCACTGCTAGCAAGAAAGTAACTACTCTTAGAACAAATATTCTACTCATACCTCAAATTTAGAGAGATGTTCTTCCAAGGTCAGTAGAAATTTTTGCACAAGGAAAGAAAATTAAGGGGGAGGTCAATAATTGCATTACAATATATATATTCTAATCAAGTGGAAATGCCTTCTGGGAAGTTGCTGAGAACTTTACTTTGAAAGTTAGGTGTTAAACCAGAACAGAATTTTGAAAGAGCAAACATAAAATTTGTTTTCATTCTATCTTTAAGAAATGCACATTTTGTCACATACATTATGTATTATCATTTCCATTGCTTAAATTTTACATGAAAATATTACAGCCTGAGCTTAAATGGATTAAAATTTAAATCAATTAGTAGTAAAGTAACTTTAGAAATATTTTAAATTTATAACAACTTATAATAAAGGTGTGTTGTCTTTTCATAGACTGTGCTTTGGTTGAGAATAGGACATGGTCAATGCTCAAATGTGTGCTCAGTGAAGTAAGTGTGCTTGCAAGGAGCAGCATCAGAAAATGCTGTGGATATTCCATATATTTAAATCATATGAACATCTAAAACTTGATTAATTCCTCCCAAGACTGAAATATAAAATATGATCAAACTGTGTGTTCTAACCTTAAGAAGGAACACGAAATGCAAAGCTGAACAGGAATATAAAACTATTCATGTAAAATTAATGCTAAATAAAATATTTCTGTAAATTACATAATGATTTGAAAATTCAAGTGATGATTAGGGAATAAATATATGGTCTTTATTCATGTTCAGTGTTCCTCATTGCTTGTTTAAAATAAGATTTCCAGGCTTGGCAAACTGTAAAGGGAATTTATTTGATATTTTGAAATTCAAAATTAGGCTTCTTGAATTTTATTTCATTACTTTGAGAGAAAAATTTATTTCAAATATATTGACATGCACACAACAAGAGAAAATATTAAAACCTCAAACTAATTTTGAAATATTTGGATTTTTTGGCATTATATTAGAAAAAAAAAAGAAAACAAGTCTGAACCCATTTTTCTTTTTAACTATTGAAACTGGAAGTGAACCTCAAATGACTTTAGTCATGCAGCAGTGTGGGCAAGCTTTTCATCCAGACTTAGCTCAGCTTTGCTTTTTAAAGAAGTGTAATCTTAGTGCCCTGCCATTTGACCAGAGATGAGCTCAAAGATGGTTTTAGTCATGAAAACTGTAACATACACCTCTGTCAGTGGTGTGTCTAGCAGACTGTACTTAAAGCCTTAATAGGGAGAGCCTCAACAGAAAATAAAGTTTGTTCCTTCCCTGAGTTTTCTATGTACAAGCAGCAAATAAAAAGAATTGTTTTAATAGCATGAAGATAGTCTTCTAAGTTTGCATAGTTAGATAATTAAAAGTGAAGAGTAAAAGAAAAGAGGTAAAGTATAAAGAAAAGGAAAACTTGTGGCAAATATATATCTACATTAACCTGTCAAAACTACAGCAGAATAACCTTTTTAATAGTCTGTCTAATAATATGCATCCAGGAAGTTGGAATATTCAGGCTGAACATGCAAGTTCATCTTTGCTTTCTCATATTATTATGTAATGTATGATCAGAATCTACTCAATTAAAGATGCTATGGGAAAATAACTTCAAGTGAAAACAATGCATCCAGAAGCTGCAGCTTTCATAAAATTTTGCAACTTTTATTTTTAAACTTCCACAGTTCCCTAGGCAAGGCTAAAGTAAATTAGTGATAGATATTAATATAACAGAAAGATTTTTTTTCTCCCAAATGGATTGAATGACATAAATGTTAACACATTTTCCCAACAAATGATGGGGAATTCAGCTTTTAATATATTAATCTATTTGCAAAGGTACCCTCCTCACTGGGAGTAGGGATGCTTTACTTTAAATGTTGTTTTAATGGAGTGTATTTTTCATGATAAAAGGTATGTTGATTGTTGTGCTGTGTGTAAGAGGCCATCGACTGCTTGCAATGATGGTTTGCAGTGACAAGGGCTGCAGTGGCTTCACTTCACAGTGACACACAGTGACTGACGCTGACTCAGGGAGAACAGGGACTCTTCTAATCACTTTCGTGGTGTCTATTTCTTTCATTTTCTTAAAACAATGGGAATGTTACTGATTGTGTAATCTTATCCCCTGTCTCAGGTCTCCTAGAAATCCTGAACAGAAGATCATTAAACGAGTGATTGCTCTTGAAGGAGACATTATCAAGTAAGTATTTTAAGCCTTAGTCTCAGAGTCCTTAGCAGAATAGTGCAGCTTTTTAGTGTATTTTAAATCAGTATCCTAGACAACGAGTATTTTCTAGCATTTTCTGTCTATTATTAACAAGGATGTCAGCATTGTACCTGTCTGTTTTTTAATGAGAGGAGAAATGCTACACAAAACTACTCACTCTCTTGTGAAATGTACATGGGTACAAATAATGGCTGTTTCTGAGAATATCTCTGCCACAAATCAAGGCAGGTAATTGTACAGCAGTTTTCAATGAGATTGTAGGGCTGTGATTTTTTCATTTAGAAACTCCAGCTGCTGTTTTGCACTGGGGTGGGCAAGTAAAAGTAGGCTTTTGTTTATTTGCTTGTTTTCTTCAGGATCTCATGTTTGATATTTATTTTATTTTGAGAAAAAGAAACCTCATAGATTACTGTCTTTACTGCTGTGTGTGGGCATCTGTAGGGAATATGGTGCCAATGATTTTGAGTAAATTATTCTATCAGAAAAAAAACCCCATTGTAGCAAGAGTAGACTCCAGAGTCTTGGTTTACTCTGACAGATAGAGCTTTCTGCTGGGGCTCGGTGGAAATAAATTACTACTAGATGTAAATAAAAAGTTTTTGTGGGAACAGTATTACTTCGAAGAAAATGCTTGCTTGGAAAGGTTTCTTTTTCCCAGGTACAGAATTGAATAGACATAGAGGTGGGAGGGTAAATCCCTAGTTTCCCATGCTAAGATGTGAATGACCCTGGGAGATCTCAGACAGTATGGCAGACTGAGACTCAATTCATTTAGATAATGATTCTTGCTCTGGTGTAGTGACTGCTTGAGAAGTACTTGACAGCTGCAATTGAAATAAAGGATTTGAGTTTGATCTCAAAATGGGCCCTAGTTAATAGCATGGGCACTGTGGAATATGTCTATGTATTTCTTTTTTTCTCTAGTCAATACAATTTCTGTTTTATTGAAAAATTCCGAATTATCTCAGTTTGAGAAACCAAAATAAATTGTTACCTCTCTGTTGAAGCAAAATATCTAAAATAACAGGCACAAAGAAGATAATTTGGTTTTCAAAAACTACAGACATCTGCAGCTAAAAATAGCTATCACTTTCAAGATCTAAAGACAGAGGAGTAGTGTGTGTACTGTATTTTATTGACCTGTGTCCTTAAGAAGGTACTGTTTTCTTGCTGCTATTGATATTAGTGCTGTAATTCATATAAGTGATAATAATGTTATTCATGTTTCAGTATTCCTCATTTTTTTTTCTGTGACAATATCAGAAAGAGGTTGCAATATAAGGTAACTTCAAGGGTTACTTTACCTTGTTCTATGTTACTAACTTATTTGCCTTAATTTTTGAAACTGGATGTAGATTTTGATAAAAAAAGGACATCTAATAACAGAAATTTTAGCTTTAGGAAATTAAGTATGCTGTACATTCAAACTCCTTAAGTCTTGGAACTTTTCATTAACATTTGTGGGTGTTCCTGGCCAAATGGACAAAGGTGTTTGGCACAAGTGTGTTCAAAATACTGATGAGCCTGCAGGTTAGTGACTCACTCATGGACACAGAAGACTGTATAATGATCCTCAGTTGTCTGTGATAAACCTGGTTAGATTACTTTATTGCTAGAAATGCTGATACAAATATTGATAGAAATCTCAGTAATTCAGATGTGCTTTATTTTTTTTTTTTTTTTACATTTGAAGATGTGACAATCATCCCAGAGCTTTTTGCTGTATATCTTGGTCTTGGCTGGGATAAAGTTAATTTGCTTCCTGTAGCTGGTACAGTGCTGTGGTTTTTGGCTTTAGAATGAGAATGATATTGATAACAAAGTGATGCTTCAGCTTTTGCTGAATAGTGAATAGTCAAGGACTTTCCAGGTTCCCATGCTTTGCCAGTGAGAAGGTGCTCAACAATGCAGGAAGGAGCATGGCCAGGACAGCTGACCCAGCTGGCCAAAGGGATGTTCCATACCACAGAATGCCATACTCAGTGTGTAAACTGCAGGGAGCTGGCTGGGGAGCACTGATCACTGCTTGGGGACGGGTGGTGAGCAATTTTATTGTGCATCACTTGCCATTCTTGAGTTTTATTCCTCTTTCTCTTTTCAGTAATAATAACAACAACAACAACAACAATAACAAAGATAGTAGTGGTGAATATTATTGTATTAATTTCTGTTGTTTTTATTAGCAGTATATTTTATTTCCTTTACATTATTAAAGTGTTCTTTCTCAATCCATTAAGTTTTCTTTCCAATTCTCCTCCGTGGGTTGGAGTGAGCAAGTGGCTGTGTGGCATTTCCTTTCCAGCTGCAATGAAATCAGACAGAGTATTGCCATGGGTTGAGATAAGAAGAGTGATAGGCAATATGATCTGTGGTTCTGTAGTTGTGCTTTCATAGCAGAACAAATTAGCTTTATTTGATCCATCTGGAGCATGATTAGGGATTATACTAGAAAGATGTGTTTTCTCATGTTATCAATGGAGGTAAGTTAATTAGCACTTTACTGTTTGTTAATTATTGAAAGTGATGAAAGATCAAATAGGCAGAGTCTTTAGTGCCATAGGAAAGGTCCCTTATATTTTGACTTAAGTTCAGGTGTTGACTCCATGGCAGAAAAATCCTGTTTTTTCAAATCTTATTTCTAAAAGTATTTAATGAAATGAAAATTGTGGCATTTTAAAAGTAACAATAACTGACTTCGAGCTTCTGAAAAGGTGTGTAGGTGAAAAATCTATAATTGGTCCATTTTCACTTTTCATTTTCTATTTTTCAGATAGTCACACATTATACTACATAATAATTTACTTTTTGAAATATGATTTTAATTTACTTTTTGAAATATGATTTGAGGCACTGCAAAATGCTACAAACTCACTGAAATAAAAATGCTGTCATTACAGTTTTCTATTCCTGTTTCCAGTCTAGTTGCTAGTGCAGAGGAAGTGAATTTGGTAGTATCTTGTAAATCACCAGAAGTATCCAGTACATGCCACAAACTTGTAACAGGTAATTTAATTTAGATAAGCTGGTACAACTTCCTTTTCAAAAGAATCCAAAGAATGGACAAAAAATCCCCAGTTAGTCCTTGCAAATGAGTCTATAGGTCAGCCTGTATACAGACAATATTGCAAAGTGTAGCTCCCATAGATCAGGATTTTTTGTTTTCCACGGATTCACAGGAGAATTAACTTTAAGTAGAAAATCGGTTCCTGAAGACTGTTTAAATGATAAGTTTTCCAAAGGAGGCCTTATTTTAAAAGTCAATATAATCTAATTTGTTAAAAATTAATGTTGGTATTATAAAACACTTGGAATAACTTGAAATTAAACTTATTAAAACTCATTTATCTTAAATGCATTACTGGTAATTCAAAAATCTATAGTAATCTTTCACAGATGAGTTATGGTATGTTTTCAGTAACAAAAATAAATGATGGTTTATGTGAAGGAAACCAAAATTGGTATTAAGCTAGTAAAATTTGAAATTAAGTCTATTCAGTACCTTGCTGAACTAATTTGTTTTCCTCCTGCCTGCTACAGCTCCACAAGTCTGCAGGAGCTTGATGTGCCAGTTATGTTTTTTTCATCTATTTGTTTGCTTCTTAATGCTGGAGTTTAGAATGATTAGTGAGCCTCTAGGAAGAGTAATTTTGAAAAACAGGTTATGTCTGGCAATATTGTTAGGCTCTTCAGGAGTTAGTGTTCTGAACTGAATGCTTCAGGAAAATGTTGTGTGTGTTTACATGTTGCATCTTGCAAAATTGCTCTGAAGAGGTGAAAAAGGAAATACTCCTTGTTTCCTAAAGCATGACAATGCAGACATAGATCATTGCATCATTAAGCTGTAGGTCTAAACCAAGTTTTCAACAATAGCTTTTCAAGTTTTATTACAGGTTTATCATTAAGTTGTAGAAATTATTGCCACAGAAAGTTAGGAAGAAAAGAGGTATAATGGGATTTGAAAAAGGCTAAAGAATTAATAGAAATAAAGCCCATCCATCAGTAGCTATTAACTTTTTGTACTCCTGTTGTCAAGTTCATGCAGGCTATTACATTTCTTCCCGTCAAAGATCCCATACCTCCTTAAATTCTAAGCAAAATCTGGTCATTCTGTCCACTTATTGGAGAACACTTTCAGCTTCAAACTGTCATTACTCCATGCAGGTGTTTGGTTGCTTTTTTTATTCTCAGAGAGTTGGTGTCAGTGGCAACCACTGTCCCTTTAGTGTGAAAAAGATAATCATTAAGGGGTTTCTATTGTTTTGGGGCTTTTTTTGAATCAACTCATTTTTGTCAGATGTTATAGCTGCCTTTTTTTTTTTTTTT